>MDKJ01279760.1:0-82551 GCA_005239525.1 Nicotiana knightiana | reverse complement strand
TTAAAATCCTATATTACTTGTCGAGCACGTACACTTGCGTGTGCATTGGGAAATCAACCAACAGGAGGCAAGGGTTCTGAGGAGAATATCCATTCGAGCATTTGTAGATACTTGTTCGTTAAGCAATCGCTCCTTCAGGTCCTCGACTTGTTTCCTGAGATCTACATTTTTCTTGGTCAAGCGAGCAACCTCTGTGCCTTATGCACTACTGGTACCAGGTGACTCCTGGGCCTGAATAAGTTGTTCCTCAAGAATGACATTATGTTCCTTTGACCTCCTTATCTCTTCATTTGCAGTATTTTGAGCATCAATCAATTGAGAGATAGTGGAATTGCTGCCAACCGCTCATTTCTTATCAATGCACTCACATTCCTCCATGGTGGTCTTTGAGAATGTCTGCTTGCGAGTTCCTAGTGTTGCTTTTCCCAAGGGGACTTTGAAAATGTTAAAAACCTTAATGACCAAGAACCCATAGGCAAACCATGATTATCATCCTTGAAGTATGCCACTTTCTTCATAAGCTCTATCATGAGACCAGGCAAATTGATAGTGGTGTAGGCATCCAGCGCTTCTATGAGGAATAAGTTTGCTTTTGAAGTAATTGAACGCCTTTCCGCACGAGGAAGTAAGACCTTGTTCACCATCTCAAACAAAAGTTGATAAACTGGAAGGAGGGCCTTCTTATGCACCCATTCCCTTTGTTGCACAACATCATCCTTCAGAATGACACTTCTAAAATTGGGAGAACAAGTCCCCTCAATGGATGAGATCCCTTTAGTAGGCACTCCCAAAATGTTCCCCAACACAGCCTCGTCTATCACAAAATCTACTCTATTGACCTTCAAGCCGATGTTATCATCTTCCACTGTGAACTTGTCTACGTAGAAGCTACAAACCTCTTCCTTATACACCTTAGGACTCTCATTGGTGAACAAGTGTATCCACTTTTAAAACTCAAAAATATCAAGAATTTTCATACACCTTTTCACCAGACTTGTCTACCTTAATATTTTTCACTTCCACAGCTTTCATAGATGGCTCTCTCTTGGGTTTCGGAATCACAGGTTTCTTAGAGGACTTATGAATTAAGGAAGCAGGTTCCTCATTCACCTCTTCATCGTCAACATCAAAAACAAGTGCTAAAGAAATTTCTTCCTCATTCACTAGCTTTCCCCCCTTTTACCAGCCTCCTCCTTTTCTTCTCTTCTTTGTTTTTCTTAAGAACAGATTCAAGGGCTTCCTGCTTGGTAGTAGGTCTTTTAGGAGTGGGCTCTTTGGGAACTTCCCTTCTACACCTAGCCGCAAAGAAGCTTGCTATAGACACATTGTCATAGTCATCCTCAATATTTTCATTTTCCTCTTCAGATAGAGATCTCATCTCAAGAAAGACAACGACTTACGTCTCAGCATCGAAGTGAGGAGAATGAGGAGGATCAGTACTAACCTGGGGCTCTTTTGAGGAGTAAAGAGTTTCATCCCAAGTAGGAGTAGAGTTATCCTCTTGGGATGAGGTATCAAGTACCTCATTTGGTTCCCTAGTAGTACTAATAAGTGCTATATTTTCAGAGGGCACCAGTTCCCTACCCTCATCCTTATGACTTTCACCTTCCCCCTGAGACCCAATAGTCTCATTTTCACGCTCATACCCGCCAACTAAACCTTCCTCTGCGATGATTAGTAACACGTTCTCAATGGCTTCTTATTAATTCACCCTAAGGTAGAATCAGAAGATACAAGAGGAACATTACCTGTAGGATTGACAATATTCAGATCAAAGCTTGGAATGGGCGTTGTTGTCTTTACTACTACAAACCACACTTTGGTGGGATTCAGAACTCTCCCCAACTTTCTGACTAGAAACTTCCTAACCCTCATATCTGTATACTGTTTCGCCTTCTACTGTTTTTTTGGCGAGGCAGAAGGAAAGGTTGCAGCAACAAAATTTTTGGGGTTCTAAGTCTTACGACTGCTGTGAGAACCAGAACTCGACTGGGTTAGAGAGGAAGTAACAGGTGCTTGTTGGTCTATGGGGTTTTGACTGGGTGACTAAGGGGACTCAGACTTTCGCTCATGTGCTTCGTGAGACGAATACACAGTGGGAACTACACTGGAGAAATTTGAAAGTTATGGATCTTGAGACATAGTGAAGATTTGAAGTGAGGACACGAGAGTAAGAGTGTTTACTTTAAGAGAGACAAGGGAATGTTTGGCTTTGATGTGGATAGCGAGGAAAAAGACAGCATTTGGGGGTTATTTAGAGGAAGTGAGAGATCAGTTACAAAACGGGTATGAATCACTGGGTAGACGAGTTATTTGATAACAAGTGTGACATTTGAGTTCTAAAGAGATGAGAGAGAAAGAATGAAATTTTTAATGACGTGGCACTTTTATAGCCGTTAAAGATGTGCATGAAGGTACAAGGGAACTACTAACATAAGTCAAGGTAACTAGGTTCCCTGACTTAGTTTCGTAAATGCGAGCCTCATCCTTTTACCAAGATTCAATGTCATTAGCTTCTTGTTTGCTTTGTAGTTGCCATGCGTGTCTACCTGCTCATTCTTTCATAGCCAATTATTGAGGGACTTGGTGCTCAATTTAATTTTATCAACCCCAATGCCGATCGATTCTTTTCAAAGTGCTCCATGCTCAGGGCTTTGGTGAAGATATCTGCTAATTGGTCCCCTATTTTGCAGAACTTTATGTAGATAAGACCCTTTTCTACATTGTCTCTGAGAAAAATGATGTCGTACATCGATGTGATTTGTTCTCTTATGCTAAACTGGGTTCTTTGCCATGTTGAAAGCACTGGTATTATCACATATTAATGGCACGCAATCAGAAAATACACCAAAGTCCTCCAGTTGTTGCTTGATCCACAATAATTTAGCACAACAAGAGGCAGCTGCCACATACTCAGCTTCTGCAGTTGAAAGAGCCACAATGTTTTGTTTCCTTGTACCCCATGAAATCAAACATAATCCCAGAAAATGTGCCATGCCCGAAGTACTTTTTTTATCCACCAGATAACTAACATAATCATCATTAGTATACCCAATTAAGTCGAAATTGTCCCATGAAGGATAGTAGAGAACTAGGTCCTGCGTTCCTTTAAGATACCTTAGAATCCTCTTGGCAGCTTTAAGATGAGGTTCTTTAGACTGGATTGAAATCTAGCACATAATCCCACACTGAATACAATATCAGGTCTACTAACTGTGAGATACAAGTGTCAACTAATGATTCCTTCGTACATGGTTTCGTTCACATGAGAACCAAGTTCATCCAAATCCAGACGGGTGGCAGTGATAATATGAGTATCAATGGTCTTTGAACTTTCCATCTCAAATCTCTTCAGGAGCTCTTTAATGTACTTCTGATGGCTTATCATCGTTCCCTTAGGGTTTGATTAACTTGCAACCCTAAAAAAAAATTTAATTCCCCCATCATGCTTATTTCAAAATCGCTTCCCATAAGCTTTGCAAATTCTTCACATAAGAAGTCATTTATTGCACCAAAAATGATATCGTCAACATAAACTTGTACAATGAGCAGGTTCCTTCCTCGTTTCTTCAGAAATAGAATGTTGTCAATTTTTTCTCTTGTAAAGCCATTTTCAAGAAGAAACTTAGACAACCTTTCATACCATACATGAGGGGCCTGCTTCAGTCCATATAATGCATTTTCAAATTTGAATACATGTCCAGGATGCTCATGACACTCAAACCCATGTGGTTGTTTGACGAAGACTTCTTCTTTTAAATATCCATCCAGAATGCAATTTTGACATTCATTTGGTGCAATTTGAATTCCATACGAGATGCATAAGCAATGAGAATTCTGATGGATTCCATTCGAGCAACTGGAGAAAAAGTTTCATCATAGTCATCCCTTCTTATTGATTATACCCTTTAACTACTAATGGACAAACCGAGTTCTTTAGCAGTAGTTACCTTTTCAACAAAAACCTTATTTTTCTGTTGGGACTGAATTCTAGCCTTAAAATTTTCTTTAAAGTGTTCACTGTTGCCACAGTGAGTGCAAAGCCAGTTATCAGGGGCAGTAAGATAGTTGCTATGTGGATTGTAGGGAGTTTTTCCTTTTGGAACTCGACTCCCTGCATGTTCCCACTATTGCTTATATACATGACAATGATTGTATCAGAGGACCAAGTCCACTTTAGATATTTTTCTAGGTCATTTTAACTCTGCCTAGATCTTCTTGAAGTTGTTTGTTTCTTTCAAGTTCAGCACATAAACTAGATTTCACAGATTTGAGTTCATTTTCAAGCCTAATTTGTGCCTCACTTGTAACTTCCTTTCCCTTCTGGATGTTCCTAAAACTGTTTTCCCTTTTAGTTCCTCAATTGTTTTGTTTTAGATCCATAACTACTACCAACATGTCATGTCTCTCATGTTTTACGTTTTTAATTTTTTAGTCAGAACATCTTTTTTTTTTTAGGTCAACCACTACAATTACCAGATCATCTATCTGATGTTCTACCTCTCCTAGTTCCACAATTAACACATTTTTATCATTTATAAGACTATGATAAGCATCAATTAAAATATTTGTCAAAGATATAAGCTTCTTCTGAGAGTAAGACGTCAAATTTCATTGAACGTCTAGAAAGTTTACCTCATCATTATCATTATCTTCATCATTGTCAGATTTTGCCATCAGGGCAAAGATAGAGTCATATTCAGCTGTTTCACTTTCAACTTCCATCATGGAGGTGTCACCTTGTTCATCATCTTCTCCAGATTCGGTGGAAGAATCTCCCCATGCAGCAAGAGCTTGTTTCACAACATTGTCAGCGATATCTTTTCTCTTGAATCTTTTGTCAGGAACTAGGGCCCTATGATTGCGTTATCTTTATTGTGCTTGTACTGGTCTTACTTGAGGAGAAGATAGTCCTTGATGAATTATCCTCGCTTCCCACATTTATGACATAAGTCATAACCTCTTGGCTTACTAGAGGTGCCCTTTTTTGGAATGCCTCCATTCCTACGAACCATTTTCTGAAATCGCTTCGTCAGGTAGGCCATGCCCGCATCCTCACCACTTAAGTCATTGTTGTCTGCCTTGAGGACCAGGTTCTTCTCTTTTTTGGGCTCTCTTCTTTCATGGTCCTTTTTCTTCTTCATTTCATAAGTCTTCAGATTACCAATTTCATCAATGGTCAATTTTTGCAGATCCTTTGCCTCAATGATAGCATTTATTTTGCTTTCCCAGGAACCAGGTAATACACTAAGTATTTTCCTGACAATTTTATTTCTTGGAATGATCTCTCCTAGTGAGTAGGGCTCGTTGATGATAGAGGTGAATCGAGTTTGCATGTCCTGAATGGACTCATCATCCTTCATTCTGAAGAGTTCATACTCATTGGCGAGCATGTCGATTTTTGACTGGTTGACTTGAGTTTTCCCCTCATGTGTTGTTTGGAGAGCTTCCCAGATCTCCTTAGCAGAGATTCTGTTGTACTCGTCTGGTCTAATACCACATATGAGGATTTTTTTTTCTTGAAAGTTCTTCTCTATGGCTTTTCGGTCAGCATCATTGTACTCCTTCCTTGTCTTTGGAACTGTCACTTCTGGCTCGCCAATAGTTTTCCTGGGGAGGAAGGGTCCATCGCAGATAACATCCTAGAGCTTTGAATCTTTAGCCATGATAACGTCATGCATCCTTGTCTTCTACCATCCCCAGTGTTGTCCATTGAATCTTGGTGTTTTGTAGGTTGATTGACCTTCTTCGAAATTTGGTAGAGCAGCCATTTGGATCTTTTCTCGGTGTTAGCATGATAAAAGGAACCTACTCTGATACCAATTGATAGAAGCCTAGGGTCCACCAAACTATATAGAGAACATGGTTCTCTATCAGTTCCCACAGAACACATACAATAAAAGATAAGTAAATGACACAACAGAGTTTTACGTGGAAAACTCCCAGCTCACGGGATTAAAAACCACGACCTACACTCATAGGATTTTAATTTCACTAACCGAGAAACTTCAGATTACAACCTATTGTAACCTAGGAATTAAACTCTTAATTCCTCACTCAGTTGTAATAACTCTATTACAAGCCTCTTTGTAGTAACTCTATTATAAAGCTCACAACTCGACTAACTCTAGCCAAGACACAAACACAAGGTTTGTGGTGTTACAAATGATATGCTTCTAACTAAGCTAAGTAGGAATTAAAAGTAGATCACTTTAACAAAAGTAAAACACAACTAAGGACATATAATAACACAGTGCTGGAAACTAGTCCTTCGTTCTGTTGTTCTTTGTTCTTGAAGCATGGAAGTTACTTGCAAGATGGTAACACACTTAAGAGGAAACTTGCTGAATTTTCAAATGTGCAAATGCGTGTTTTTCCTTTGCTTTGTATTAATAGTATTCAAGTGATGACACTTGGATGATGCAAGAAATTATCCAGTACAAGGCATTCCCCATAAAGTGACTACTGCACTGTTTGAACTGATGCGCGTGTGCAGAGGAATAGTTGCAACAACTTTATAGCTGTGGGGAGTTGACTGGTACAATCAGCAAGGGAACTAATGTCCACTTGTTTCCTCTGTCGTTTCTTTGACTCTAGTTGTTGGAACTTGTGCCCGACTTGAGACTTGTTGTTATTGAGCACTTTGAGTATATGTAACAACTTCCCGATCTAGTTCTTATCATAAAGTTTGTTAGATCATCAAAACACCAAAAGGCACATAACTTATCAAGGATCAGCTTCAGACTTATCAGGTATGAAGTTGAAGGAAAAAGAGTTTGAAGTGAAACGCACTTAAGGTCAATTAAGTCTAAAGTGCAAAAATTACACTTAAGATGCACTTAAGGCCAAATAGGTCTGAAGTGCAACAAATATTTTCATCCACTTAAGATCAAGTGAAAAAATCACACTTAAGATGCACTTAAGGCCAAATAGGTCTGAAGTGGAACAAATATTTTCATGCACTTAAGGCCAAGTAGGTATAAAGTGCAAGTTGCGCATAAAAAGAAATTTGTTCTTCGACTTTCAACAATCCAATACACGATTCAACACCTAAATCTACTTCACTGGTCGCAAATTTGAAATATAACCTCCAAATATCATAAGAATAAATTCCAATCATTAATTTGTAAAAATAACATTAAATCTAACAAACCTATTTTGCAATTAAGAAGAACAAGAAACCCTAAGTAATAGCAAATAAAGGAGTGCCACAACAACTCACTACTATAAAATACCATAAACTACCTTAAAACCTGTCCACAAACACCATGTAAATTCACTATCACTTTTGTTTTCACAGGGACTAAGAAGAAGAAGAAGAAGAAGAAGAGGAGGAGGAGGAGGAGGAGGAGGAGGAAAAAGCCTGAAGTTGTCTATACTTCGAGTACTAATTAATTTTTTTTAAAAAGTGGGTAGAATTTAAATGGGGACGACCAATAGGGAGCCTTGTGAAAGTTTTATATTGTAGTCGCTAGTCAAATCTATTGTAATGACCCGACCGGTCGTTTTGATTTTTAGAACCTCATTTCCCTAAATAAGTCTTCCCATATGTGCTTTTACTGTTTTATGACTTGCGGGGATGGTTAGTTTGGGATTTGGAAGGGTTCGGGTTGATATCAGAACACTTGGTTCCTTACGTTGTCCTTAAAAGGCTAAGTTTGACTTCGTTTAGCATTTTGAGTAAACGAACTTGGAATTGGGATTTGACAGTTCTAATAGGTTCGTATGATAATTTTGGACTTGGGCGTATGTTCGTATCGGGTTTTGGATAACCCGAGAGCGTTTCGTTTTGGTGTAATCGATGAGTTCATGAGTTAATCCATGCATTTTGGCGTCTGATTCATGATTTTAGATGTTATTTCGGTGTTTCGATCACGTGAGCAAGTTCGTATGATATTTTTAGACTTGTGTGGACGTTTGGTGTGCAACCCCAAGGGCTCGGGTGAGTTTTGGATGTGTTCGGATGGATGAGAAGGCTTCAATTTTCTGGTTTTTTCTTGCTGGTGTGTCAGGTATCGCAAATGCGAGAATTGGTTCGCATTTGCAAACATCGCAATTGCGAGAAAGGTTTTGCAATTTCGAAAAAGCCTGATATGGGCAGGACTCACATTTGCGAGATTTCCAGCCGCATTTGCGACTAGCCTGCCTTCGCATTTGCGAGTTTTTTGTCGCATTTGCGAGTTTTTGGTCACATTTGCGACCTTGACATAGGGGATCCTAGCTTTGCATTTGCGATAATTTTGTCGCATTTGCGACCGTCGCATTTACAAACTAGGTGTCGCAAATGCGACATCTGTGACCAGTGCAACAACTTTATTAAATGCGGGAGTTAGGTCATTTGGCTCATTTTCATTCATCTCTTGGGCAATTTTTGGAGCTCTTGGAAATGGGTTTTAACCTAGCACTTTGAGGTATGTAATTTCTACATAATCTGAATTAAATACATAGATTATGTATAGATTAACATGTAAAAATTTGTGAAATCAAGGGTTTAGATGAAAAATCTAGGGTTTTGATAAAAATGGGATTTAACCACGAAAATGATTTTGGAATAGGGTAAAATCATATATTTGATTCATGGGGTTATGGGTAACAACTTTCTTCAAAAACTTCCTGTATCCGAGCACGTGGGCCGGGGTGAATCTTAGGAATTCTTCAATGGGTTGGGAAATCATTTTAATAGTTCGGATATGAACTTTTGAACATGTATTGACTATTTATATAACATTTGACTAGTTTCAAGTTGTTTGGCACTGAATTGAGGGTTTAAGCACAATCTTGGACTGGAAATAGGTTTTGAGACGAGGTAAGTCTCTTGCCTAACCTTGTAAGAGAGAATTTATCCCATAGGTGATTCAAATAAATATTTGTGTGTTATTGTGGGGGCTATGTACGCACAAGGTGACGGGAGTCCGTGCGTAGCTACTATTTATGCTTATGTCTGGGTAGTTTAGGACCCAAATCATGAATTACTTGTAATATTTTCACCTACTTGTTAATTTAAATTCCTAAATTTTATATTAAAATTTGTTGGAAGAATTGTAAAAGACCGGATTTCACTTGCTTAAGCTTTGAGCGGATTACTTGACCGTAAATGGAAATTTTATTGCATCGTGTATTGGCCTTATTATAACATGAAAGTTAAATTCTTATAAAGTATCTTCCCTTCTTTTGGATCGGGCCGAACGCCTCGACAGTGGAATAGATGCATCTATGGATCGTGTCGCACGTCTGTCACGTCCCAATATCATTATAAGTCGTCATGGCACCCAACACCGTTGTTAGGCAAGACAACACTGATCAATCTAGTTGTTTACACTTTTAATATGTTTGTTAAGTGAATAACATTCCTTTTTGATAAAGGTTTTAGCAATTTACAAATGAAAAGTAATTAAACGAAAGCAACTGAGTGCAAATCGAAGTAATAAAATAGATCCAAAATCATAAGTCTACTAGTGTGTGTGCCAAGACCTGGTGTCACAAGTATATGACCATTCCAGCAGAATATACAAAAGAATACTAGTCTATTGTCTGAGAAGGAAATAGACAGAAAATATAGCAAAAGGAAGACTCCAGCTACTGCAGGACGGCTCGAAAATGAAGCTCACCGTGAAGTCTCGAAGTGCAAGTCAAGCGTGCGCGCCAGACTGATAACTAGATGCACCTGCCTCAGATCCTGCACATCAGGTGAAGAAGTGTAGCGTGAGTACATAAATAACATATACCCAATAAGTATCTAGTCTAACCTCGAAGAAGTAGTAAGGAGGGGTCGACTTCGACACTGACTATGGGTCAACAATATAATAATATAAAGTTCTAATTAGACATGAATTATACAATGATAATAGAACTCAAAGCAGGAAATAAGTAAGCAATCCTTTCATTCAAGTGAGAACCAAATCACTTCTTTTATCTAAACCTTTCAACTTTCAAGTTCATGAAACAATACCAAACAAATAAGGGGGTTCCAACATCATTACGCACGATTTATGCCGAGGACGTACGACCCGATCCATATATATTTACATAAATATACTGTGTACTGCCGAGGGTCAAACGACCCGAACCATATAATATATCAATAAATCTTGCCGAGGATACGCTCCCATGAAAGTAGTGGAAATTTACCCCGCTCGCGGAATATACTTGCGAAGCGATTGAACATAGATTTTCTTAAATTATCATAATACTTCTCAATTCCTTTTAACATAAGAAATTCAACTTGGAACTTAAAAATATTGAGATTCTCAACCTCCGCTTTAATCCAACAATTAGTAAACATAATCAAACAACGGTATCAACAAATCATGGTGTAAGCCTAAATCTACCTAGACATAAGCATGAATAGTATCTACGCATGGACTCTCGTCATATCGTGCGTGCGTATTCCCCACAAAATAGAAGTACATATTGATTTAAGTTCACCTATGGAGTTAATTCCCTCTTACAAGGTTAGAAAAGAGAATTACCTTGCCTCAAGCCTACTTTCCGGTTGAAGAATGCGCTTACACCCTCAAGTCGGTGCCGAATCAATCCAAAACTAATCAATACATGCTCAAAAGTTCGTATTCCGACTATTAAAGAGGTTACCCAGCTCTAATGTAAGATTCTAAGAATTCACCCCAAGGCCCATGTGGCCGGATTTCAAAACTTTTCGAAGAAAGTTGTTACCCATAACCTTAGGAACATAAATATATGATTTTCACTAAGTTCCATAACCATTTTCGTGGTAAAATTCCATTTTCCATAAATTTTCATGTTAAAATCTACCCATAATCTATGTATTAAACCCACATTAAGTAGAAATTACTTACCTTCAAAAGCTAGGTTGAAATCCCCTCCTTAAAAGCTCTCAAATCGCCCAAGAGTGAAAGAAAATGTGATAGAAATGGCCTAAGTTCCGTATTAAATGAACCCTTCTACCCAGCGATTTTCGCGCATGTGGTGCCTTGGACAAATCTATGGTCCCGCACCTGCGGCAAAATCCTCGCAGGTGCGCTTTTTCCCTTACCTGGCCAAGCTTCGCATCTGCGGACGAAAGGGGCCGCTTCTACGGGCTCATCCACTCCTGCGACCAAGTCTCTCACACCTGCAATCACACAGGTGCGCCAAAGCTTCCGCACCTGCGGTGGCTGGGCTGCCCTCAATGTTTCGCTTCTGCGGCTCGTGGCTCGCACCTACGGCTGGCCATGCGCTGGTGTGATTATGACAGCAACTGGGAGCCTCAGCTGTTACTCCCAATTCCAACTTGGTCCTAGCCTCGTCTGATTGACACTCGGTCCTCCCAGGGACCCGCACAAACATACCAACAAGTTTATAATCATAAAATGGAATCGCTCGAACTCTTGGAACGCCCTAAACAACATTAAAACTAAGAATCACACCCCAAAACCAATTGAATCAAATTTATGAACTTCAAGTTCTTCAATTTACTCTCAATGCGCCGAAACGTACGTAAACTACTCGAATTGACACCAAATTTTGTGTGCAAGTCTTAAATGACCTTACGAAACTATTCCCGGTCTTGGAGTTCTGTTTGGACCTTGATATCACCGAAACCCCCTCTAAACCAAATTTAAAGAACTTTTAAAACCTTTAAAGAACCAACTTTCACTATTAGGCGCCAAAACACTCACGAGTGATCCAAAACCCGAACCGAGCGTACGAAATCGACATACGAACCTACTGGAACACACGTATCCTAGTTCTCTGATACCATGTTGTCATGATCCAATTTCATTATAGGTTGTGATGGCGCCCAACACCATTGTTAGGCAAGCCAACACTGATCAATCTAGTTGTTTCCACTTTTAATATGTTTGTTAAGTGAATAAAATTCCTAATTGATAAAGGTTTTAGCAATTTACAAATGAAAAGTAATTAAACGAGAGCAACTGAGTGCAAATCGAAGTAATAAAATAGACCCAAAATCATAAGTCTACTTGTAACGACCCGATCGGTCGTTTTGAACTCTAGCGCGTCGTTAGTGGTTGGAAGTCATGAACAACTTCATTTCAGGTATTATGACTTGTGCATATGGTCGGAGTTGAAATTCAGGAAGTTCAGGATCAAATTGGAAGGAAAATTCTCATTTCGGAAGCCTTAAGATGAAGAAATTGATTAAGATTGGAATTTTGAGCAAACGACCTCAGAACCAGGATCTGAAGGTTCCATCAAGTTTGTATGATGATTTCGGACTTGGGCGTATGTCCAGATCGGGTGTTGGGTGACCCGGGAGCGTTTCGGCGTATATTACGGAAGTTAGCATTTTAGAAGAAATTTCATAAGTTTGGGTTGGAAGGCCTTTCAGTGTTATAGATGTTCGTTTGGGATTCCGAGTCAGGGAATAGCTTCGTACAGTGATTCTGGAGTTGGGAGCGCGATCGGAAGTGAATTCGGATGTCCGTAGGTTATTTGAAATTCATTTGGCTAAAGTTAGAAATTTGAAGGTTTTTTTTTCTGAAGAACCTGTTCGGAAGTGGAAATTTTGATATCAGGGTCGGAATGAGATTCCAGAAGTAGGAGCAGGTGCGTAATGTCGAATATGACTTGCTCGCAAAATTTGGTGTCATTCCGAGTAGTATAGGTCGGTTCAGCGCATTGTTAACGAATTCAAGAACTTAAAGTTCTTAAGTTTGATTCAAGGAATTTTGAGATGATTCAAAAACAAAAGTTGTAGCCCCTCGTGTCTAGTTTCGAGAAAGATAAAGAAATCATAATTTGGACATCTGTAGAGAAAGTTATGGCCAAAATACTAAAGCAGGTCACTACAGTCATTTTTCTTGGTTTTCTTCAGCTTTTCTTGGCTTTTGCTAGCGCGACCGCGGTCCCTTTTTCGCTAACCGCGGTGGGGGACTGAGAGGAGTATAAATAAGTGGTATTTTCAGTTATTTTTCATTTTTCAAGACCCCCAAAACATAAGAGGCGATTTTCCAAACTCTTTTTCTTCTCCAAAACGTTGGTAAGTGATTTCTAACTCATTTTCTTCACTCATTAACTTCTTTTTACAAGATTTCATCCTAGAATCTAGGGCTTTCATGGTGGAATTGGGAATTTTGGGTAAAACCTAAGAATATTGAAATTTGGGGATTTAGACCGCAAATTGAGGTCGGGTTCGAAAACCATTTATATATTCGGGCTCGGGGGCGAATGGGTAATCGGTTCTGGTCGAAATTTTGGGTTTGGACCGAGCGGGTCCGGGTTCGATTTTTGACTTTTGGGGAAAGACTTTAGAAAAACTCACTTCCATGCATTAGAATTGATTCATTTAGCATTTATTAACATAATTAAGTAACTTGTAGCTAGTTTGAGTCCCTGGGAGACGAGTTTGGAGTTTCGGCTGTATTCTTGACCCGGAAAGTAGGTTCGACACGAGGTAAGTCTCCTTTCTAACTTCGTGAGGGGGAATCGTCCACCTAGGTGAGTTAAATACATGTTATTATCTTCGGGGGCTACGTACGCACGAGGTGACGGGAGTCCGTGCGTAGCTACTATTATGCCATGTCGGGGTAGCCTAGGACCCACTAACATGCTTTATGTGTGTACCTGTAACCCTGCATTTAATATTAAACTGCTAACATGACCGAAAACGTGATTGAAAGTTTAAAAGAAAACTAGAGTTCATATTGTTAACCCTATAAAAGGAGAATTATTTCCGCTATGAATATATGTGTACCTGGACTGGGATGTATCATGGAGTATTACTAAACTGGACAAATGAGTTTCAAAAACAAAGATTTCAAAACCTATATTTCATGTTTCTCTTAATAAAGACTTTATCATTTTCCTGAGAAAAACGGTTTTCTGGATAAAATACGAATTTATTTTGTTGATATGTGTAACTTTGGGTGCCTGAGTCGCTTGAGTGATTCGCAAGCAGGAAGACCCTTAATTTGTGTATGTATACTTATGAGCACCTGAGTCGCATGTATGATTCGCGAGCAGGCTAGCCGTATTATATTGAGAGGTGCACTTTTGGGACGGGCCGATCGATCCTTCGGCAGTGCGTAGAGAGATTGAGAGATGCAATTTTGGGACGGGACGATCGATCCTTTGGCAGTGCATAGAGAGATTGAGAGCCGCACTTTTGGGATGGGTCGATCGATCCTTCAGTAGTGCGTAGAGAGATTGAGAGATGCACTTTTGGGACGGGTCGATCGATCCTTCGGCAGTGCATAGAGAGATTGAGAGCCGCACTTTTGGGATGGGTCGATCGATCCTTCAGTAGTGCGTAGAGAGATTGAGAGATGCACTTTTGGGACGGGTCGATCGATCCTTCGGCAGTGCATAGAGAGATTGAGAGCCGCACTTTTGGGACGAGCCGATCGATCCTTTGGCAGTGCGTAGAGAGATTTAGAGATGCACTTTTGGGACGGGCCGATCGATCCTTCGGTAGTGCATAGAGAGATTTAGAGCCGCACTTTTGGGACGGGCCGATCGATCCTTTGGCAGTGCGTAGAGAGGTTGAGAGATGCACTTTTGGGACAGGCCGATCGATCCTTCGACAGTGCATAGAGAGGTTGACTATCTTATGACTCCGGCCGGTTGTCTTACCCTTGTGCGCGCATGACTATTTGGTACTATTCTATTGGTACTGGCTTGACATGTATTTGGGAAAAAGGGAAGTGTACATTGTTGTTTATTCTCAGTGATTACCTGGATTTCTGTACTTGATATGTACTCGTTGCTCACTATATTACATGTCTACTGTATTTCATCATATTCTGTCATATATTATATTATCGGACCATAGTAAGTGTCTAATTTGAGCTCTCTCCACTACCTCTCTGAGGTTAGGCGGGCGTCTTACTGAGTACACGTTGTTTTTGTACTCATGCTACACTTGCTGTGCATTTTATTTCACAGGTACTTTCATAGCAATGTGGAGGATTCGGAGACTTAGGCGAGCTGCATCTTCCGGAGGCGATCCGCAGCTGACAGAGTCACCTTCATACTGTATCTGTTTCATTTTAAATTTCCTGGTCCAACCGTATTTCGGATAGGCTTTGTAATATTTGTAAAATTCTTAGAAATTACTCATGTACTATGATACCGGGTTCTGGGGACGTGTTGGGATTTATTTCATTAAACTGAATTGATGTGCTGTCGTATTTAAATTTTACTAAAATTTATCTATTTGATTATGAAATGCAAGAAAAGGTAACGATTTCGAAAATGTTAAAACTGGAAAGTTATTTCAATTATTTAATGTTTTGGCTTGCCTGACCTTTTGTCCGGCGCAATCACGACCTTAGGGATTTTGGGTCGTGACACTACTAGTGTGTGTGCCAAGACCTGGTGTCACAAGTATATGACCACTCCAGTAGAATATACAAAAGAATACTAGTCTATTATCTGAAAAGGAAATAGACAGAAAATATAGCAAAAGGAAGACTCCAGCTGCTGTAGGACGACTCGGAAATGAAGCTCACTGTGAAGTCTCAAAGTGCAACTCAAGCGTGCGCGCCGAACTAATAACCAGATGCATATGCCTCAGATCCTGCACATCAAGTGCAGAAGTGTAGCATGAGTACATAAAAAAACATGCACCCGGTAAGTATATAGTCTAATCTCGAAGAAGTAGTGACGAGGGGTCGACTTTGACACTCACTATGGGCCAACCATATAATAATATAAAGTTCTAATTAGACATGAATTATAAAATGATAATAGAACTCAAATAAGAAAATAAGCAAGAAATCCTTTCATTCAAGTAAGAACCAAATCACTTATTTTATTTAAACCTTTCAACTTTCAAGTCCGTGAAACAATACCAAACAAATAAGGGGGTTCCAATATCATTATGCATGAGTTATGCCGAGAACGTACGGCCCGATCCATATATATCTACATAAATATATTGTGAACTGTTGAGGGTCGAACGACCCGCACCATATAATATATCAATAACTCCTGCCGAAGCGAACGACCCGCTCCCATGAGAGTAGTGGAAGTTTACTCCACTCGCGAAATATAGTTGTGAAGCGGTTGAACTTATATTTTGTTAAATTATCATAATACTTCTCAATTCCTTTTAACATAAGAAATTCAACTTGGAACTTAAAAATATTGAGATTCTCAACCTCCACTTTAATCCAACAATTAGGAAACATAATCAAACAACGGTATTAATAAATCATGGTGTAAGCCTAAATTTACCCAAACATAAGCATGAATAGTAGCTACGCACGGACTCTCGTCACATCGTGCATGCATATCCCCCACAAATAGAAGTACATATTGATTTAAGTTCACCTATGGGGTTAATTCCCTCTTACAAGGTTAGAAAAGAGACTTACCTCGCCTCTAGCCTACTTCACGGTTCAAGAATGCGCTCACACCCTCAAGTCAGTGCCGAATAAATCCAAATCTAATCAAATAGTACATAAACTAATCAACACATGCTCAAAAGTTCGTATTCTAACTATTAAAGAGGTTATCGAACCCTCAATGTAAGATTCTAAAAATTCACCCCTGGGCCCATGTGCCCGGATTCCGAAAATTTTCGAAGAAAGTTGTTACCTATAACCTTAGGAACATAAATATATGATTTTCACTAAGTTCCATAACCATTTTCGTGGTAAAATCTCATTTTTATCAAAACCTATGTTTTTCATCTAAACCCATAATTTCCACAAATTTTCATGTTAAAATATAACCATAATCTCTGTATTAAACTCACATTAGGTATAAATTACTTACCTTCAAAAGTTAGGTCGAAATCCCCTTCTTAAAAGCTTTCAAACCGTCCAAAAGTGAAAGAAAATATGATAGGAATGGCCTAAGTCCCGTATTAAATGAACCCTTCTGCCCAGCGATTTTCGCATATGCAGTGCCTTGTCCGTATCTGTGGTCCCGCACCTGCGGCAAAATCCTTGCAGGTGCACTTTTTCTCTTACCTGACCAAGCTCCGCATTTGCGGACAAAAAGGGCCGCTTCTGCGGGCCCATCCGCTCCTGCGACCAAGTCTTCCGCACCTGCGGTGGCTGGGCTACCCTTAATGTTTCGCTTCTGCGGCTCGTGGCTCGCACCTGCGGCTGGCCAAGCGCAGGTGCGATTCTGACAGCAACTGGGAGCTTCAGTTGTTGCTTCCAATTCCAACTTGGTCTGAGCCTAGTCCGATAGACACTCGGGCAACTCGGGGCTCCGGTCGAACATACCAACAAGTTTGGAATCCTAAAACGGTCTCGCTCGAACTCTCGGAACGCCTGAAACAACATTAAAACTAAGAAGCACACCCCAAAACCAATTGAATCAAACTTATGAACTTCAAGTTCTTCAATTTACTCTAAATGCGCCTAAAGGTACTTAAACTACTCGGATTGATATCAAATTTTGCGTGCAAGTCTTAAATGACCTTACAAAACTATTCCCGGTCTCGAAGTTCTGTTTGGACCTTGATATAACCAAAATCCACTCTAAACCAAATTTAAATAACTTCTAAAACCTTCAAAGAACCAACTTTCACTATTAGGCGCCAAAACGCTCACGAGTCATCCAAAACCCGACCTGAGCGTACAAAATCATCATATGAACCTATTGAAACCATCATGTCCCGGTTCCAAGGTCATTGAGTTGACCGAAGTCAAACTTAGCCTTTTAAGGCCAACTTAAGGAACCAAATGTTCCAATTTCAACCCGAACCTTTCCAAATTATCAAACTAACCATCCCCGCAAGTTATAAAACAATAAAAGTACATACGTGGAGTCTTATTTAGGGGCACGGGGTTCTAGAAAATAAAACGACCGGTCGGGTCGTTACATTCTCCACCTCTTAAACAATCGCTCGTCCTCAAACATGTCTAGAACAAGTGAGGATATCTGCTCTGCATGTCCTTCTCGGACTCCCAGGTCACCTCCTCAAATGGTTGGCCCCTCCACTGAACCTTTACCGCGGGAATCCTCTTGGATCTCAAATGGAAATACTTCCTATTAACAATGGTGACTGAATCCTCTTCGTAACTCAGATTCTTATCTAGCTGAATCCTTGTGAAGTCTAACACATGTGATAAGTCGGGATGATACCTTCGGAGCATAGACATGTGGAAAACCGGATGAACTCCTGATAGACTGGGAGGCAAAGCAAGATCATAGGCAACCTCCCCAACTCGCCTCAACACCTTAAATGGGCCTATAAACCTTGGGCTCAACTTTCCCTTCTTCCAAACCTCATGATTCCCTTCATTGGCGAGACTTTCAAGAGAACCTTCTCGCCCACCATAAATGATAAGTCATGCACAATTCTGATCCGCGTAACTCTTCTGTCGGGACTGTGCTATGCGAAGTCGCTCCTGAATCAACTTTACCTTTTCCAAGGCATCCTTGACCAAAACAGTACCATACAACCTAGCCTCGCCGGGCTCAAACCACCCAATGGGAGAACGACACTACCGACCATATAAAGCCTCGAACGGAGCCATCTCGATGCTGGACTGATAACTATTGTTGTAAGCAAACTCGGCCAAAGGCAAGAATCGATCCCACTACCCTTCAATGTCAATCACGCATGCTCTGAGCATGCCCTCCAATGTCTGAACTGTCCGCTCCGACTACCCGTCGGTCTGGGGATGAAATCCGGTGCTGAGCTCTATACGGGTCCCCAACTCACTATGTACGGCTCTCCAGAAATATGAAGTAAACTGAGGACCTCTGTCTGAAATGATGGAAATAGGCACACCATGCAGCCGAACTATCTTCTAGATATAAATCTGGGCCAATCTCTCTGAAATATACGTAGTCATCACAGGAATGAAGTGTGCCGACTTGGTCAATCTGTCTACAAGGACCCAAACTGCATCAAACTTCCACAAAGTTTGCGAAAATCGAAATACGAAGTCCATAGTGATGCGCTCCCACTTCCACTCAAGTATAGTCATCTGCTGGAGTAGGCCTCCTGGCCTTTGGTGCTCATACTTAACCTGCTGGCAATTTAGGCATCTAGCTACATACTCAACTATGTCTTTCTTCATTCGCCGCCACCAGTAATGTTGTTTCAGGTCAAGATACATCTTCGTAGCACCTGGATGAATGGAATATCGAGAATTGTGCGCCCCCTCTAGGATCCTCTCCCTTAGGCCATCGACATTAGGAACACACAGATGACCCTGGAGTTGCAGAACACCATCCTCGCTAATAGAAACCTTCTTGGCACTACCCTGTAGACTGTAGTAACGTCTCCCTAAGAACCATCAAGTGCGGATCATCAAATTGTCGAGCCTTGATCTGCTCCAATAGTGAGGACTGGGCAATGACGCAAGCAAGAACTCGGCTGGGCTCTGAAATATCCAATCTCACAAGTTTGTTAGCCAAGTAATGAATGTCCAAGGCTAGTGGCCTCTCCTCTGCTGAAATGAATGCCAAGCTACCCATACTCTCTGCCTTCCTGCTCAAGGCATCCGCGACTACATTCGCCTTGCCCGGATGATAAATAATGGTGATGTCATAATCCTTCAGTAATGCAAGCCATCTATGCTGCCTCAAATTGAGATCCCTTTACTTGAACAAATGTTGCAAACTGCGGTGATCCGTGTAAACCTCACAAGACACCCCAGATAGATAATGCCTCCAGATCTTAAGAGCATGAACAATCGCGGCCAACTCCAAATCGTGCACAAGATAATTCTTCTCATGGGGCTTCAGCTAACGTGAACCATATGCAATAACTCGCCCCTCCTTGATCAATACACAGCCCAAACAAACATGTGAAGCGTCGTAATACACAGTATACATCCCCGAACCAGAAGGCTACACAAGGACTGGTGTTGTGATTAGAGCTGTCTTGAGCTTCTAAAAGCTCACCTCACAATCATCGGACCAATGAAACTGAGCACCCTTCTGGGTCAATCTAGTCAAAGGTGCTGCAATAGATGAGAAACCCTTCACGAACCGGTGATAATAACCTGCTAACCCCAAGAAGCTCCTGATCTCAGTCGTCGAAGTAGGACGAGGCCAACTCTGAACTACCTCAATCTTCTTGGGATCCACCTTAATTCCCTCTCATGATACCACATTCCCCAAGAATTCCACAGAATCTAACCAAAACTCACACTTGGAGAACTTAGCATATAGCTTCTGTTCCTGCAAAGTCTGATGCACCACTCTCAAATGTTGCTTGTGCTCCTCCATGCTACGTGAGTAAGTCAAAATGTCATCAATGAAGACAATGACAAATGAATCAATAGAAGGCCTGAACACCTGTTCATCAAGTCCATAAACGTCGTTGGGGAATTTGTGAAATCAAAAGACATCACTAGAAACTTGTAATGGCCATATCTAGTACGTAAAGCGGTCTTCGGGACATCTGAGTCCCTAATCTTCAACTGATGGTACCCTGATCTCAATTCGATCTTAGAGAACACCCTAGCACCCTGCAACTGGTCAAACAAATCATCAATACGCGGCAACGGGTACTTGTTGTTAATGGTGACTTTGTTCAACTAGCAATAATCAATGCACATCCGCATAGTCCCATCTTTCTTATTCAAAAATAATACCGGTCATCCCAAGGAGATACACTCCGCCTAACGAACCCCTTTGGTAGCAACTCTTCAAGTTGTTTCTTCAACTCCTTCAATTCTTTCGGATCCATACGGTACGGTAGGATAGATATATGCTGGGTACCTGGAGCCAAATCAATACAGAAATTGATATCACGATCTGGTGGCATTCCTCGAAGATCAGAAGGAAACATATCAGAGAACTCCCTGACTACTGGTACCAAATCAATCACAAGGGATACTGCACTAGTATCCCGAACATAGGCTAGATAAGCCAAACAGCCCTTCTCGGCCATGTGTCGAGCCTTCATAAAAGAGATAACCTGACTAGATGTACTGACAGATGAACCCTTTCACTCTAATTTAGGAAACTCTGGAAACGCTAAGGTAACAGTCTTGGCATGGAAATCATGGATGGCATGATATGGAGATAGCAGTCCATGCCCAGGATGACCTCAAAGTCGGTCATATCAAGCAACAAAGATCTGTTCTAGTCTTGTAACCACATAATGCAACCACACATGAATGATATATCTGATCCACAACAACAGAATCGCCCACAGGAGTGGACATATAGCCATGAGTACCCAAGGACTCACTAGGAATATCCAGAAAGTGAGCAAACAAAGATGACACATACGAATAGGTAGATCCTGGATCAAATAATACTGAAGCATCCATGCCGCAGACAGAGATAATACCCGAGATCATGGAATCTGAGGCCACTACATCTGGTCTGGCCTAAAAATCATAAAATCTGGCTGGAGCGCCACTTGGATGACTTTTTCCTGCTTGACCTCCACCTCTATGATGACCTCTACCCACATGCCCTCCGCCTCTGGGCGGTCGGACGGCTGGTACGACTACTAGAGCTGTAATCATGGGCTGCTGACCTTGCTGCACTGCCTTGCCCCAAAGCCTAGGGCAATTCCTCTTCATGTGACTAGGATCCCCGCACTCATAACAACCTCTCGGAGCGGTGGACTGCTGCCCTGAAGTCTGACCTTGGTGGCCTGAATACCCATCGAAAGAACCCTGAAAAGCGGGTGGGCGATATGGACTCTCTGGCATGCACTAGAAGAACCCTGATGACCGGAGTATCCACGGGAAGAACCCTAAATAGCTGGCGGGCGGTAAGAACTCTTTGACATAGCATTGAAATACGGCTACGCTGGAACACCTCGAGGAGGTGGTGGTGCTGAATATGGGGTCCTGCTGAGCTGACCCCTCCCAAAATGACCTCATCCCCCAGCTGGGGCACCTCTGAACTCACTAAAAAAAGGGACCTTTTATCCCGTTGCATCTTCTCTCTACCCCTATGACGACACCCCTCAATCCTGCGAGCAATCTCCACTACCAACTGATAGGGAGTTCCCATCTCAACCTCCCAAGCCATGGCCTGAATGCTAGAGTGAAACCCCACAACAAACATCCACACTCACTTTGCCTCAGTAGGAAGTATCATAAGTGCATGGCGAGACAACTCAAAAAATCTCGCCTCATACTTGGTAACTGATATTTTACCCTACTCGAGTCGCTCAAACTGACACCGCAACTCTTCCCTCTGGGAGGGTGAAATATACATGTCCAGGAATAGGCGTGTGAACTGGTCCTAAGTCATAGGAGGAGAATCTACTGGTCTTCCAAGAAGATAAGCCTTCCACCACCTACGTGCGCTACCCTCCAACTGAAAGGTAGTGAAATCCACCCCTTGAGACTCCAATATGCTCATGTTGTGCAGTTTGTCCCTGCACCTACCAATAAAGTCCTGGGGATCCTCATGTCGCTCATCCCCAAAGACTGGAGGGTGAATCCTATTCCATCTGTCCAAGAGCTTTTGCGGCTCGCCGGCCGTAGCGGTCTAGGCTCAGGTATAGCCGCTGCAACTGGTTGGGCCCCGCCCACGGGTAGTGTACCCGGGTTATGATATACGGCAGCTACATACCCAGGTGCCTGAGAAGTAGGGGTTTGTGCTCCCCCTCACTCTTGAGATATGGTTAGGTCTGCTGGAAATAAAACCAGCCTGGGTCATAGAATCCATGAACCGCAACATACAGCCCATAACCTCCTGAAAGCCTGGTGCTGACGTGAAATTTATCGGGGCTGGCTCTACTGCGTGCACCTCGCCCTACTCCTCAACAATGGGATCCTCTACTGGATCCGCTGGTGGTACAACTGGGGCAACTCTGGGACATCCTCGTCCCCTACCTCGGGCTGGTGCCTTCCCCCGACATCTGCCTCGGCCTCTCGCAACATGGGGAGCAGCTCCTCTCGGGTTCGGAACATCTGACGTGCGCGTTCTCACCATATGTGAGAGAGTAAGAGAAGATACTTAGTACACCATCAACTGCACGATATGAGATGAATAAAGATTAGTTTCCTAACACCCTATAGCCTCTCGAAGATAAGTACAGACGTCTCCGCACTGATCCGCAAGACTCTATTAGGCATGCCCATAACTCGTGAGACCTACGTGAACCTAGTGCTCTGATACCATGTTGTCACGACCCAATTTCATTATAGGCCGTGATGGCACCCAACACCGTTATTAGGCAAGCCAACACTGATCAATCTAGTTGTTTCCAATTTTAATATGTTTGTTAAGTGAATAACATTCCTCATTGATAAAGCTTTTAGCAATTTACAAATAAAAAGTAATTAAACGAGAGAAACTGAGTGCAAATCAAAGTAATAAAATAGATCCAAAATCATAAGTCTACTAACTGAGTGTGCCAAGACCTGGTGTCACAAGTATATGACCACTCCAGTAGAATATACAAAAGAATACTAGTCTATTATCTGAAAAGGAAATAGACAGAAAATATAGCAAAAGGAAGACTCCAGCTGCTGTAGGACGGCTCGGAAATGAAGCTCACCGTGAAGTCTCAAAGTGCAACTCAAGCGTGCTCGCCGAACTGATAACCAGATGCATCTGCCTCAGATCCTGCACATCAAGTGCAGAAGTGTAGCATGAGTACATAAAAAACATGCACCCAGTAAGTATATAGTCTAATCTCGAAGAAGTAGTGACGAGGGGTCGACTTTGACACTCACTATGGGCCAACCATATAATAATATAAAGTTCTAATTAGACATGAATTATACAATGATAATAGAACTCAAATCAGGAAATAAGTAAGCAATCCTTTCATTCAAGTAAGAACCAAATCACTTATTTTATCTAAATCTTTCAACTTTCAAGTCCATGAAACAATACCAAATAAATAAGAGGGTTCCAATATCATTACACACGAGTTATGCCTAGAACGTACGACCCGATCCATATATATCTACATAAATATATTGTGCACTGTCGAGGGTCGAGCGGACCGAACCATATAATATATTATTAAATTCTGCCGAGGCGAACGACCCGCTCCCATGAGAGTAGTGGAAATTTACTCTGCTCGCGGAATATAGTTGCGAAGCGATTGAACTTATATTTTCTTAAATTAGCATAATACTTCTCAATTCCTTTTAACATAAGAAATTCAACTTGGAACTTAAAAATATTGAGATTCTCAACCTCCACTTTAATCCAACAATTAGTAAACATAACCAAACAACGGTATTAACAAATCATGGTGTAAGCCTAAATTTACCCAGACATAAACATGAAATAGTAGCTAGGAACGGACTCTCGTCATGTCATGCGTGCATAGCCCCCACAAATAGAAGTACATATTGATTTAAGTTCACATATGGGGTTAATTCCCTCTTACGAGGTTAGAAAAGAGACTTACCTCGCCCCAAGCCTACTTCTCGGTTCAAGAATGCGCTCACACCCTCAAGTCGGTGCCGAATCAATCCAAAACTAATCAAATAGTACATAAACTAATCAATACATGCTCAAAAGTTCGTATTCCAACTATTAAAGAGGTTACCCAACCCTAAATATAAGATTCTAAGAATTCATCCCGGGTCCATGTGCCCGGATTCCAAAAAATTTCGAAGAAAGTTGTTACCCATAACCTTAGGAATATAAATAAATGGTTTTCACTAAGTTTCATAACCATTTTCGTGGTAAAATCTCATTTTTATCAAAACCTAGGTTTTTCATCTAAACTCATGATTTCCAAAATATTTCATGTTAAAATCTACCCATAATCTATGTATTAAACTCACATTAGGTAGAAATTACTTTCCTTCAAAACTAAGTCGAAATCCCCTCCTTAAAAGCTCTCAAATCGCCCAAGAGTGAAAGAAAATGTGATAGAAATGGCCTAAGTCCCGTATTAAATGAACCCTTCTACCTAGCGATTCTTGCACATGCGGTGCTTTGGCCGCATTTGCGGTCCCGCACCTGCGGAAAAATCCTCGCAGGTGCGCTTTTCTCTTACCTGGGCAAGCTCCACATTTGCAGGCAAAAGGGGCCGCTTCTGTGGGCCCATCCGCTCCTGCGGTCAAGTCTCTCGCACCTGCGGTCACGCATATGCGCCAAAGCTTCCGCACCTACAGTGGCTGGGCTGCCCTTAATATTTCGCTTCTGCGGCTCATGGATCACACCTGCGAGCTCGGACTTGCGGCTGGCCAAGTGCAGGTGCGATTATGACAGCAACTGGGAGTTTCAGCTGTTGCTCCCAATTCCAACTTGGTCCGAGCCTAGTCCAATTGACACTCGGGCACCCCGGGGCCCCGTCCGAACATACCAACAAGTTTGAAATCATAAAACGGACTCGCTCGAACTCTCGGAATGCCCGAAACAACATTAAAACTAAGAATTACATCTCAAAACCAATTGAATCAAACTTATGAACTTCAAGTTCTTCAATTTACTCTCAATGCGCCGAAACATACTTAAACTACTCGGATTGATACCAAATTTTTCGTGCAAGTATTAAATGACCTTACGGAACTATTCCCGATCTTGAAGTTCCATTTGGACCTCAATATCACCGAAACCACTCTAAACCAAATTTAAATCCTGATTCAGAGGTCATCCAAAACCCGATTCAAGCGTACGCCCAAGTCCAAAATCATCATACGAACCTATTGGAACTATCAAATCCCGATTCAGAGGTCGTTTACTCAAAATGTTGACCAAAGTCAAACTTAGCCTTTGAAGGCCAACTTAAGGAACCAAATGTTCCGATTTCAACCCGAACCTTTCCGAATTCTCAAACTAACCATCCCTGAAAGTCATAAAATAGTAAAGCACATACAGAGAGTCTTATTTAGGGGCACGAGGTTCTAGAAAGTAAAAGGATCGGTCAGATCGTTACAACATTCCTTGGTAGTGTACACATTATTCTAGATTGGGTTGTACAACCTCGACATAATTCATGCTTAATATTACTCGGAGCCTAATCATATTTGATATTAAATTGTGGTTGTGAGGTTACAAGTATAAATGACATGAATTTATTTGGAGTTTATTAATTTGTGAAAGAATTTAATTGTCACTGCTCTTTAGTGAGTTATTGTTGCTATTTATGTAACCTTTACTGTTTCATAATTTTTGTATTAAATTGTTAGCGCCCATAGTAAGTGTGGAAGCAGACCCCTCGTCATTACTTCTTCGAGGTCAGACTTGATACTTACTAGGTACATGTTGTTTATGCACTCACTCTACACTTTGCACTAACTGTGCAGGATCTGAGGCAGGTGCATCTGGCGATCACACCAGCGTGCACCCTCGTTACCCGGAGGCCTAGTGGCGAGATGCATTTCCTGAGCCGTTCCGCAGCATCCTTGAGTATCTCCTTACTTTCATTTCTATCTATTTTGATTTCAAACAGTGGCTAGAGTTTTGTATAATCTAATAGTTCTCATATACTTGTGACACCAGGTCTTGGCACACCCACTAGTAGACTTGTGGTTTTTGTTTATTTCTATGGTTATGATTGAACTCAGTTGCTTTCGTTTTATTTATTTTAAGCTTCTTGTCTCTTGATCCTTTAAATCAAGGAAAGTTTAGTTACTTAAAAATTTATTAAAAAGTGGAATCAAGTGGTTAGTTCATTGTTGGCTTGCCTAGCGGCGGCGCTGGGCGCCATCACGACCTATAATGATGGGTCATGAAGACATGTGGGAAATAGAGCCCACCAATAAGGGGTGCTCTTAGGGCCCACTAGGGCAAAGCCAGTAATTGTAGTAATTATTGTAGCCCTAGCTATCCCTATATAATTACACATACTATGTACTTCGAAAAAGAGGATACGTAGTATTTATCTTATGTTTAGTCTTTGTTACACCCCATGTTTTTATACGTGAGAGTACGTCGTAAGTCAATTGACGTAATTTGAGAAACAAGATTATATTTGTAATTATATAAAGTAATTTAATCATGTTACCTTGGAGGTTACAAATATTTAAGATCATGAATAATGAGTACCAAGAGGGTTGGAAATCTTAGAAGCTACACCAATTGAAGAAAATAAGTTTCTTCGAAAGTCGACGAGTTTGGAATGTTATAACATGTACTTTAGGGTGATACTATGGTTCATTACATGATAAGGAGATAATTCTATGAGTTATTTTTGTTTTATGATAGTCGTGTGCTACTTTTTGAAGTCAAGTAAGTTGTGGAACAAAAGTTGGCAAAGGTCTTCACAAGTTACATTCATAAATTTGTTGAAACTTAGGTCAAATGTAGCTGAATCTTTATCCCAATATAATTGGAATTAGGGGATAATATACCTACTACATTGAATATCTATGAGTATAGTTTCTAACACATTTTACCGTTCGTCGATACGACATCGGAGTAGAGAGATATTCACATTTTTGCGAGACTGCGCAAAGCAGCTCCCATGGGACCCACAAAGTCGGTATAAACTCCAGCTTGTATTTAAGTCAATTCTAAATCGTTTTCACTCATTTTTCTCATCAAAAACAGTTCCTAAACCCTCCTAAATTCTCTGCAATGGTTCCTCCATGATTCTAGGGTGAAAACCTAAGATACAAACATGAATCCAACGTTAGAAACCCTGTGGTGCTTCGTAGTTCTTCATCTTGTGGCTGTTTTGGAGGTTTCTTCAAAGTGAAATAACCTCAGGTATCGTCTGGTTCTTGTTGATTAAGGTAATAATAATTCCCTCCTTCATACATATTATATTTTCAAGGTGAACTACAAGTGTTTACACTCCAACTTGAACATCAAAAGTTGATTCAAGAAGAGAACACAACACCTATAGTGTTGTGGTGTCATTGAAGATAATTGTGGGCTGTGTTTGGACGAAATTTCAAATGGTTGATACTCCCTAAGGTTATTATAACATCATACTTATTGTGCTTAATCTTTCTTGTATGTTGGTTAAGTTGTTAGGTTAATAAACTACAAGATAATACTTGGATTAGCTTAAGTCACTTCTATGGTGTTGTATTGTCATTGAGGGCTGTTGTAAGCTAAATATAAATTAGATTTCAACTTGAAGCTACTGTAGGAAGTATGTGTATTGTGTTCTTGCAGGTGATTAAGGTTATCTTGATGTTGATTAAGTTAAATCGTTGGATTAGACATGAACTAGTGAATTAAGTTGCAAATTGAAGAAAGTTGGAGTTGTGGATTGTTTCCTTTGATATAAATATATGGTATAAGGATGGAATCATTGATGAATTACTTCATTATCATATTAATGATGTTTTTAAGTTAATGTAAGAAGTCTATAAGGTGTGATATTAGTTATACGGATTCCAATCGAGCTTGCCGCTCAAAATGATTGTTGAACTAATCAGAGAGCTTATTGTGAATTGTATTGTTGTTGTTTGGGTTGTTTGGTGACTTTTGGTAACATATGGGATGTAGTAAAAATAGGGGAGGTGCTTTCCGTTTTCTTATAGAATATTGGTTTTGAAATACGAGAGTTACAATGCTTATATGATGACGACAAAGTCGAGTTCTCATCGATAGACGTAAGAAGATCATATTGAGCTTTGTTGACGATTGGAGAGCATTGCAAAGGTATGTTAAGGCTCTTCCTTCATACTTTTGGCATGATCTAAAGTGAAACGAACATAAATGATATGTTATTTAATAATGAATCTACTCCTAGCAACTAAGGTGGTCCATGTTATTCTTTCCTTACAAAGTTATTCTAAGAAAGTATGTATGATCCTTGAGTCCTAGTGAAGTTTATATTCATGGTATGATGTCCATAATTTTAATAGAAGGTGAAACTACCTTACGTCACTCCAAAAGGTTTAGAGCGTGATTCTATGAGTCCAGCATGCATTATATATAGTATATATTTTACTCTACCGAGCTGCGCTATAGTTGGTGGGGTACGACACCTATTGTGCAACCACTGATCAGTTGGGTTTTACCGAGCTCCACGTGGACGGGTACGTTTTTACCGAGTCCTCTTTGAGGCCGGGTACAATATGATGATGATGACACCCACAGAGGCGGATTTTTTAGAAGATTATGTATATATATGTATCACGCATTTCATGTCACTATCTCTTAGAGGCACTCAGATGCTACAGGTTGTATCTCATATATCTCTCTTTACATTACTGTTCTTATTTATGCTTTTCTGCCTTACATTCTCAGTACTTTATTCGTATTGACGTCCCTTTTATCTGGGGACACTGCGTTTCATGCCTGCAGGTCCCGATAGACAGGTTGACAGTCCTCCTAGTAGGCTATCAGCTTAGTGGAAGGTGTTGCTGCACTCCATTTGATTCGGAGTTGCCTATTGGATCAGTATGATTGAGACATGTATTGATTGGTATGGCGGGGACCTGTCTCGACCTATATGACATTTATGTAGTCTTAGAGGCTTATAGATAGATGTCAGGTATATGGATACTTGTATGGCCTTGTTGGCCTATGTTTTGAGTTTACAAATGATCATTTCAGCCTTATAGGCATGTATGTCACATGTATGAGTTTCTATATATTGTTGGGTCGTCCTATGTCTGGTATGCACTTATATTTTATTACGATTATCTCATGACGACCCTTTTGGACCATTTACCCATGATAGTATGATAAGAAATATATGTTATGTTGGTACTCGGTTGCGTAAGGTACCGGGTGCCCGTCGCGGCCCTCCGGTTTGGGTCGTGACAGAAGTGGTATCAGAGCAATTCTGTCCTAGGGAGTCTACAAGCCGTGTCTAGTAGCGTATTGTTTATGGATGTGTTGTGCACCTTACTTATAAGCAGGAGGCTACAGGGCATTTAAGACTGTCACTCTTTCTTTTTACTCTAGATCGTATGGTAGAGCTCAGTTGTAAGAAATAAATCTCCTAAATTCTATTATTTATAATACAATGATGCCTACATCTAGAAAGACAGTTGGTAGGAGATTGAATGTGGTTGTGAGAGAGTTGAGTCAGAGGAACTCAATTTTGCATCATGCTTATGATGAGTAAATGTGAGGTCTTCAGCAGATCGTATGTACTAAGATGTGTAAGTTTCTTGATAAGGAGATCTAAGGCAAGAATATCTATCTACCCATATGGTAAAAAGGTATAATAGAATCGGAAGGTAGACACAATTTCCAGCAAGTAAAGGAAGCAAGGTGAAGAAGGGTACGAGGTACCCAATTAATGAAGATTAACAATATTTACAATTCAATCAGAGAAATATAAGCATTTTGAGTTACCTTAGAGGTATGTATAATTGGCCACACCAATCTAAGTTATGCCCTATGGGAGCTAACAAATATGGTTTAAGAGAAGGACGAAATATCAGGATCCAGCTAATGTTAGAATAACCCAAAATGGTGGATGGATTGTTTGCTTTAGTTGACATTTCTGAAGGATATTGCAAATATGCTAATAGATCTCCTTGTGAGACACCCAGATGGTGTACTCTAAAATAGTACGGCTAGATATAAATACTACAAAGATAGGCCCTAGAATCCTTTAAGGGATAAATATTACCTTAGTGTGGCTTCTATCCCTAGTAGAGAGAGAATGTTAGGCAACCCAAAAAGCCAGTGGATGGAGAAAGAGGAGCTAAAAGCAAAAGAATATCTTGTTGGAGTTTTCAGAATAAAGTGATAGACATAAATGTTAGCATGGAAATAAGAAGAGAGTTAATGAAACATTATGAGTAAGATATAATAAATGTGTGATAACGGTAAATCAAAATATGACAGGATGACAAAGTCTATAGTCAAGTGAAGGAAAAGACAAGAGGAGACATGCCTTGAGATAATAAAAGTATAAGCCCTAAAGTCATATCCTTATTTCGAGAAATCAGTTGCTAAGTCCAACGTGATTACCAGAAGGAAAAGTTAGACCCCTGAGTAATAGAAATTAGTAGGCGATAGTAAAAAAAATAAATCGAACATGAATTAGAGATCTAAGGAATTGGTAATAGTCGGCATCGTTTTAGAGATCGTGTTTCGACAATATTAGAATGAACAATAGAAGAATAACCTTTAAAGGTTATTTACGAAGACGCTCCTCTAAAGCCAGCACTATGAGCAGAGTTAAGCTTAAGGGACTAAATGTGCAAGTTACACCAGGTGTCACCCTTGTGCGTAAGAAATTCAGTTATCCCTGGTGTAGAAGGTTAGCGCAATGCGAATAATATGTGAGTGAAGACTTGGAAAAAAAATGCCAAAGATGAAGAGGTAACTATCGAATGGTAAAGAACGAATGCGGTAAAAAAGGTGAAAGGAATGAGATTGCATTTATTCAGATCCTACAGATATAATATGACTCCAGAACATTACACAAGCATGATGCCGGGGAGAATCAATAAGGGTTTTGCAGTCGATGATATTGATAAATAAGTGGGAATGAACACTTGATACATAAGGATCCCGTACGAGAGGCAAGTTAAGACAAAGGACATAACCCAAGAGGAGCTACATAAAATACAGATATGAGAGTGGACCAACGGGTAGTCTGTAGTTGATTTAGGAAGAGCCTAGTTATGGCTAGATAGGAGGATACAGACAAATCAGTAGATCATGCAAGATAAACATAGTGAAACCCAACATAGGAAATTCAGTCTCTCATATACGACATCGTAATCCTCGAGAAATATTCAGATAGGAGTTAGGGCAGTAGAAGTTAAAATATAAGTGTTACAGAAATAAAAGAGAGTTCCACTAGGGAGACAACTGAAATTTTAATTCAGAAGTAACCCTACGAGCACATGGGAGCGAAGGTAAGCAACTAAGGATAATGATAGGCGAGTAAGAACATCAGAAATATTGTGGGGGAATACAATATAATAAGCTTGCAGCTTTACAAGAGTCAGAGAGTCTTCCCTAAGCACTGCAACGAGACACATGTTGAGGAAATAAGGAAGAAGGATTCAACATAAGCATAACGACTGTCACGACCCAAATTCCCAACCGCAGGGATCGTGATGGCGCCTAACACCACACTTGCTATGCAAGCCAATGTTAGAACTCGAATAATTTATTTCCTTAATGTATTACTTAAGCACAAATAAATAACTTCCAAAGGAACTTAATTAGAATAATTCCCAACAACAATAAAATAAAATAATAATAGTAATAACCATTTAAATAAAATGAATCACGAACTAATTTTGCAAACAACTCTAAGACTACCCCAGGGTCTGGTGTCACAATCCACGAACTACTAAAGAATACTACAAATAATGGCCGAAAGAAATGATGTAACTGTTCTGAATATACTAAAACAGTTTATAAAAATAGGAGAAGACTCTCGGGATCTGCGAACGCCGGCAAATATACCTCGTGTCTCCGAATAAATAGATGGTTGCTCTAAAAACATCTCTACTGATGGCTAGTACCTAGATCTGCACAAAAGAGTGCAGAGTGTAGTATCAGTACAACTGACCCCATGTACTGAGTAATTGCCGAGCCTAACCTCAACGAAGTAGTGACGAGGCTACGGCAGGGAATTAACAATATATAATCTGTGACAATAATATATACAATAACACAATAAAACAATTCTACACGAACAAGAAAAATATAATTGAGAAAATAAATATAAAGCAAGAAGGAAGTCTAAACAAATAATTAAGTACTGCAACAACAATGAAATAACTCAGCCGCCTTTTCCAGGCCTCAGCTATAACCAACTCTCAAATAATTTCCGAGTTTCCAAACTTTAACTTTAAATAAAAGTAGTGCCAAAATATGAAAAATAGTAAGTTTTCAAATCTATGTTTTTTTTTGAAAATCAGTAAAAATATAAATGTCCTCCCTTATCTCTCCTTGTTGCGGCGTGCAACCTGCTCCCACCTGTCCACCCTTATTTCTCCTCCCTAAATATATCACCCTTATTACTCCTGTTGCGGCGTGCAACCCAATCCCACCTGTCCACCCTTATCACTCCTTGTTGCGGCGTGCAACCCGCTCCCACCAGACATATCATATCAATTTATTCATAATTTCACAATTCAAGTCAAATCCTTTCACAATATTTATGTCTCGACATTTGTAAATAGAACAAGTTTCACTTAAAATTACAGTAAAAGCAGAATATGAAATAATGACAATAAAACAATGAGTGTTCTAGCTTTTATTTTATGAAAAGTAAAACATGCATATTTTCCTTTATCATTTTTTTGTTGCGGCATGCAACCCGATCCTACCTATTCACAATATCACAATCAATTTGTTCACCCGTATCATAATCAATTATCCACCCTTATCACAGCCCCCTTATCACAGTCAATTTTGTTTATTCATCAAAAAATTTCACAGTTCAGGCCAAGCCTTTCACAACACCTTTATTTCAACAATTACAAACATAAAAGAGTATAGCTCGTAAGCTTCAACCAATATCATTTTACAATAAAACCAACTAGAATATATGTAAACATCGTAACGTTGTCAACCCAACTCAATCTTTATGTACTATGATAGAATTAAGAGAACAACCAACACTTTTAACACACTTGCAATAATAATTGGCAATAATCGATTGAATCAAATAGTCATGTAAACCTCAACAGTCCTAAGACAGTTAAACTGCAATTCTCATAACTTCCTCAATATTATCAAAAAATGAAAACAACAGGAACATAAATATATATGTTCCTCGTAGAAACAATGTCAAACTACTCAACCATTTTGTACCACAAGGGAACCAAATAAACAACCAATACTCTTTCCAAAATAACCACAACAATATTTAACAACAACGGAATAAGGCCAAGTAATCGTAGAAACAATAATGAACATAGAACAATTAAGCCAGGAATCAATTAACTTGGGAACGGGGAAGAGATCATGTTTAACAGACCATTTGGTGGTGCACAGATACTCATCACCTCACCTATACACCACACACATGCATTTCACATAGCAAACAATTAGGGACTCCTATTCCCTCAAGTCAAAGTTAGACCAAACACTTACCTCAAATTTGCAGGTCACTCACTGCTCAATTATAGCTTTTCCCTTTGAATTCACCTCCAATACACTCGAATCTAACTATAATTAACTTAATATCATTAACTAATGCTAAAGGAAATAACTTTATGGAAAAATATAATTTTTCCTAAGTTTTCTAAGAAAAAAGTCAAAACCCAACCCCGGGCCCGCTTGGTCTAAACTCGGGGTTCGGACCAAATTATGTTCACCCATTCACCCACGAACCCAAATATGATATTAGTTTTAAATTCCGACCTTAATTTGATATAAAAATTCGATTTTTAAAAAACTCCTTAATTTTACCCGAAACCTAGATTTTTACCATGAAAATCCTTTGTTTTGGCCCTAAAAGTGATACAAATTAGTAAGGAATTGAAAGAACAAGATTTGAAATTGATTACCCTATGAATTGGGGATAAAGATTGCTGAAGAAAAATTATTTTTAGGGCTGGAACTTCGAAAATTTGGAGAAGAAAGTGTTCTTCCCGTTCTTTAACAGGTATTTATATTAGCTGGGCTGGACAAATGTGCGATCGCGGATAAAGAGGTGCAATCGCACAGTGTAAGGTAAATTTGTGCAGTGCGTTCGCATGGGGAGGGGAGAGATCGCACAGGGTATTGACCTCCCCTCCCCCCAGGCCTGACTTAAAGCTATGCGAGCGCAGGGTTTACTGTGCAATCGCACAACACAGTCCAGGTGGTGCAGTGCGATCGCACACCTGCTCCTGCGGTCGCACAGTGCAAGTTTTTGGGCTCCTGAAGACTACACTATGCGATCGCGCTTTTATTTATGCGATCGCATAGTACAAAAACCTCGACACCAGATAATGAAAAACCAACAGTTATTTAAGTGCAAAAATCATCCCGTGGCCTACCCGAAACTCACCCGAGCCCTCGGGGCTCTAAACAAATGATGCACGCAAGTCTAAAATCATCATACGGACTTGCTCGTGCGATAAAATAATGAAAATAACATGTAAATCTATGAATTAAACCTCAAAACTCATCATTTTCATCAAAACTCTTAAAGTTCATAACTTATCAACCGGATGTCCGAATCACATCAACAAACTTCGTTTTTCACCAAATTTCAAAGTTAACCTCTAATATCATAACAAAGCTGTACCGGGCTCCGGAATCAAAATACAAACCCGATATCAATGATTTTTAGCATTATTTCTTTTCTTTAATTCATGAACATTTCGGCAAAATAATTTCTTTCAAAAATTGATTTCTAAGGCTTGGGACCTCAGAATTCATTTCGTGCATACGCCCGAGTCCCATATTTTACTGCGGACCTCCCGGGATCGTCGGAACACGGATCCGGTTCCATTTACTCAAAATATTGACCAAAGTCAATTTTTATCAAATTTAAATTCTAAAAATCACTATTTCTCATATTTCCACATAAAAGCTTTCCGATTTCACGCTCGGACTATGCACGCAAATTGAGGTATTTAATTTTAGTCTTTTTATGGTTATTTAGCATGGAATGGAGTCTAATTTATAAAATGACCCCTTTGATCATCACAATCTCCACCTCTAAAACACACGTTGGTCCTCGAACGGACATAGAAAATTACCTGAAGTGGAGTACAAGTGTGGGTATCTACTCTGCATGTCCGACTCGGACTCCCAAGTAGTTGCCTCAACGGGCTAGCCTCTCCACTGCACTCAAACTGAAGGATAACTCTTAGACGTCAATTGACGAACCTGCCAGTCTAAAATAGCTACCGGCTCCTCCTTATAAGTCAAGTCTTTGTCCAATTGGACAGAGCTGAAGTCTAACACGTGGGACGAGTCACCATGATATTTATGGAGCATAGACACATGGAATACCGGATGAACTGAGGATAACCCTGGAGGTGATGCAAGTCTATAAACTACCTCCCCCACTCTATCAAAAATCTCAAATGACCCGATGTACCTAGAGCTCAACTTACCCTTCTTCCCAAACCTCATAACACCCTTCATGGGCGACACACGAAGCAATACTCTTTCTCCGACCATGAATTCCACATCATGAACCTTACGATCAGCAGTACTCTTTTGCCTAAACTGAGCTGCACGAAGTCTCTCCTGAATAATCTTGACCTTATCTAAGGCCTCCTGAACTAAGTCTGTACCCAACAACCGAGCCTCTCCCGGCTCAAACTATCCAATTGGCGATCTGCACTATCTACCATATAACGCCCCATAAGGAGCCATCTGAATGGTCGACTGATTGCTATTATTATAAGCAAACTCCGCTAACGGCAAGAACTGATCCCACGAACCTCCAAAGTCAATAACACAAGCGCGGAGTATATCCTCTAATATCTGAATGGTACGTTCAGACTGCCCGTCAGTCTGAGGGTGAAATGTTGTGCTCTAATCCACTCGGGTACCCAACTCACGCTGAACTGCCCTCCAAAAATGCGAAGTAAACTGCGTACCCCGATTAGAAATGATAGACACGGGCACGCCATGAAGGAAACAATCTTTCAAATATATATCTCTGCCAACCGCTCCGTAGTATAAGTACTTGCCACCAGAATGAAATGCGCTGATTTAGTCAGCCTATCCACAATAACCCAAACTGTGTCAAATTTCCTCTGAGTCTGTGGGAGACCAACAACGAAGTCTATAGTGATACGCTCCCACTTCCACTCAGGAATCTCTATCTGCAGTAGCAAACCACCAGGTCTCTGATGTTCATACTTTACCTGCTGACAATTTAAGCAACGAGCCACATACTCCACAATGTCCTTTTTTATCCTTCTCCACCAATAATGCGGTCTCAAATCTTGGTACATTTTAGCTGCCCCTGGGTGAATAGAATACTTAGAACTGTGAGCCTCCTCAAGGATCAACTCACGAAGGTCATCAACATTAGGCACACATAACTGACCCTGCATCATCAAAACACCATCATCTCCAACTGTAACCTGCTTGGCATCACTGTGCCGAACTGTGTCCCTAAGGACCGCCAAATATGGGTCATCATCCTGTCGCTCCCTAATACGCTCAAATAGGAAAGACCGAGCGACTGTACAACCTAGAACACTGCTGGGGGAAATATCCAACCTCACGAACTGATTAGCCAACGTCTGAATGTCTGAAGCTAATGGTCTCTCACCAACTGGAATATACGCAAGGCTGGCCATACTCACCGCCTCTCTTTTCTTAATGGTTGTGCATAGCCAATTACGGAATTATCAAACAGCTTCACGTTAGCAATAATCACCTTTCAAACCTTCACAATACTGATAACGGGATGCGATTCATGAAGATCTCATAATTATATACCCGACTTAACATGTCTCATTTAACGCCACACGGGTGGCACATACCTCGTAGGTCAAAGCTCAATAGTTATAACACGAATTTGGTAAACTATACGCAGTTGATTAATTAATTATTAATAGTATAACTTTTATTATTATGATTATACAGGAAATTTTTTTTTCTTTTTTTTGAATAACCTTTACAAGAATGACTCCCTATTAATACTATAGTAAAATTTTAATTCACAAGGGAGAATTTAAACACAAGAATTTCCATCACAAGGATCTCATCCTTACATAACTTCCATCACAGCTCGTAGCCCGATTTAAATATACCAAATCATATTAAAACACGAGGATCTTGTCCTCAATTCTGAATCATAAGTAATATGCATTTCGTGCCACTCAAAACCTTCATTTTACTTCTTTTAAATATTTTTCGTTGACAAAATTACAACACGTAATGATAGACATGGCTACCTCCATAGAATTTCTCAATACAAGTATTCCCATAAGTAGATTTTTGAGTTACGAAGCTCACCCGAGAGTAGAGCATATTAGAAGAATTTTATTAGATACGTATAACTGAATTAAGTTCAGGAAATCATCACTTTATAATAATTAGAGATTGTTCTTGTAATGACACCATTTAATGTAATGACCTCAGCCATACCATAGAAAATATATCAACAGGCTGGGTCTCCACCTCTAATCTAACCTCCACTTTCGACATTCCGACTCCTTTTTCCCTAGCTGATTATGTAGTTGAGTTGTATCTGCAATGGGTCACGTAGCCTGAGTGTTCTGATGGAATATGACTCTCCCAAGTCTAGGACAATTTCTATCACTAGCCGAAAGGAAGTATCAGCCTGCCCTAAGTCGTCCAAAATTTTACAATCATATTTGAGTCCTTTAACGAGTCTGTGGACTTGCTTTCTAGCTAGATAAACCAAAGTAGGAGTGTGACATGCTAACTTATCAAACCTGATGGCATATCCTGACACCGTCATGGTGACCTAACGCAACCATTCAAACCCTATGCGCCACGTATTATGGAGAGTCCGAGAAGCGAATCTTTCAAAAGCATTTATGAGAACTGAGTCAAGTAATTGATGCTGCATTGACTGGTCATCCTCTCCGTAGGCTTGTCACAAACACCGACGGCTAATTTTTTCTTTTACTATGTTAACTCAAGACTGCTGAGCTACCCCCTTTATTCATATTTTTTCATCATTCTTTTGGGGTAACTCTCATCTCTATTGATGCACAATGATCCCAAAAGTAGAGCTCTATACAGATAAACCTTGGTACGAACCATATAGTCTAGAAGCTTGTCAACCAGTACTCCCTCTGGAGCACCCCAAAATCCGCTACCGTGACTTCCACGCTGAGTAAACCTTCTGTAGATTTAAAGTTTGTTATATAACTCCTTTGGTACTGAGGTATAGGGTTATTAAGGTGGCAGACATATCGCATGTCCCAGCTTTATCTCTTGCAAAATCTCAGGCCTTATACATTCCAGGCCAAAACCGATATAACACATGACCCCGCAGTCTATTCCTTGACAGTGGACTTCCCCACTTGGAACGAAGCCATAGGTCACAATGTCTGATAATTAAAAATGATAAACTTCACAACTCATATAAATCAACTTCGTTACTTTCAACTATTCCTTTGTTATGCCATATTGAAGTAGCTATAAATCCTTCTGGGATATGGACTAGTCCAACTTGTACCGACTGAGCTAGAACCTCCGCGTCCAGATCAATTTGAGACTTTACGATAGGTGTTGATGTTCGAGCTTTAGACTGAGCTCCACTTCTGTCTCTTCCCCTAATCGTAGTTGTCATTGGGGCTTCACCTCTTGTCCGGTTATAGACGCTTTGTGTGTTGTAGAGATTTGTGAGAGGACAAGAATAGGAAAGTTCAATCATCAATGGTAGAATAAATTCGCACAATGGAGTAGAATAGAAGTGAAATTGTTTCTAACTTCATAGCCTCTGAGAGATAAGTACAGACGTCTCCGTACCGATCCTTCAGACTCTACAAAGTTTGTTTGTGAATTGTGAGACCTAGGAAACCTAGTGCTCTGATACCAACTTGTCACGACCCAAATTCCCAACCTCAGGGATCGTGATGACGCCTAACACCACACTTGCTAGGCAAGTCAATGTTAGAACTCGAATAATTTATTTTCTTAATGTATTACTTAAGCACAAATAAATAACTTCCAGAGGAACTTAATTAGAATAATTCCCAACAAAAATAAAATAAAATAATAATAATAACCATTTAAATAAAACGGATCACGAACTAATTTTGCAAATAACTCTAAGACTACCCCAAGGTCTGGTGTCACAATCCATGAACTACTAAAGAATACTACAAATAATGGCCGAAAGAAATGATGTAACTATTCTGAATATACTAAAACAATTTATAAAATAAGAGAAGACTCCCGGGATCTGCGAACGCCGGCAGATATACCTCGTGTCTCCGAATAAATAGATGGTTGCTCTAAAAAAATCTTTACTGCTGGCTAGTACCTGGATCTGCACAAAGAGTGCAGAGTGTAGTATCAGTACAACCGACCCAATGTACTGAGTAAGTGCCGAGCCTAAACTCAACGAAGTAGTTACGAGGCTACGGCAGCGCATTAACAACATATAACCTGTGACAATAATATATACAATAACACAATAAAATAATTCTACACGAACAAGAAAAATATAATTGAGACAATAAATATAAAGCAAGAAGGAAATCTAAACAAATAATTAAGTACTGCAACAATAATGAAATAACTCAGCCGCCTTTTCCAGGCCTCAGCTATAACCAACTCTCAAATAATTTCCAAGTTTTCAAACTTTAACTTTAAATAAAAGTAGTACCAAAATATGAAAAATAGTATTATAAAATAGTAAGTTTTCAAATCTTTATTTTTCCTTGAAAATCAGGAAAAATATAAATGTCCTCCCTTATCGCTCCTTGTTGCGGCGTGCAACCCGCTCCCACCAGACATATCATATCAATTTATTCATAATTTCACAATTCAAGTCAAATCCTTTCACAATATTTATGTCACGACAATCGTAAAATGATATTGTCAAAAAATGAAAACAACAGGAACATAAATATATATGTGCCTCGTAGAAACAATGCCAAACTACTCAAACATTTTGTACCACAAGGGAACCAAATAAACAACCATATACTCTTTCCAAAATAACCACAACAATATTTAACAACAACGGAATGAGGCCAAGTAATCGTAGAAACAATAATGAACATAGAACAATTAAGCCAGGAATCAATTAACTTGGGAACGGGGAAGGGATCATGTTTAATAGACAATTTGGTGGTGCATAGATACTCGTCACCTCACCTATACACCACACACATGCATTTCACATAGCAAACAATTGGGGACTCCTATTCCCTCAAGTCAAAGTTAGACCAAACACTTGCCTCAAATTTGCAGGACACTCACTGCTCAATTATATATTTTCCCTTTGAATTCACCTTCAATACACTCGAATCTAACCATAATTAACTTAATATCATTAACTAATGCTAAAGGAAATAACTTTATGAAAAAATATAATTTTTCCTAAGTTTTCTCAAAAAAAGTCAAAACCCGACCCCGGGCCCGCTTGGTCTAAACTCGGGGTTCGGACCAAATTACGTTCACCTATTCATTCACAAACCCAAATATGCTATTAGTTTTGAAATCCGACCTTAATTTGATATAAAAATTTCATTTTTATAAAACTCCTTAATTCTACCCGAAACCTAGATTTTTACCATGAAAATCCTTTGTTTTTGCTTTAAAAGTGATACAAAATAGTAAGGAATTGAAAGAACAAAGTTTGAAATTGATTACCTATGAATTGGGGATGAAGATTTCTGGAAAAAAAAATCGTTTTTAGGGCTGGAACTTCGAAAATTTGGAGAAGAAAGTGTTCTTGCCGTTCTTTAACATGTATTTATATTAGCTGGGCTGCACAACTGTGCGATCGCGGATAAAGGGGTGCGATCGCACAGTGTAAAGGAAATTTGTGCAGTGCGTTCGCATGGGGAGGGGTGCGATCGCACAGGGTATTGACCTCCTCTCCCCCAGGCCTGACTTAAAGCTATGCGATCGCGGGGTTTACTGTGCAATCGCACAGCACCGTCCATGTGGTGTAGTGCAATCGCACACCTGCTCCTGCGGTCGCACAGTGCAAGATTTTGGGCTCCTGAAGACTACACTATGCGATCGCATAGTACAAAAACATCGACACCAGATATTGAAAAACCAGCAGTTATTTAAGTGCAAAAATCATCCCGTGGCCTACCCGAAACTCACCCGAGCCCTTGGGGCTCTAAACAAATGATGCACGCAAGTCTAAAATCATCATACGGACTTGCTCGTGCGATAAAATCATGAAAATAACATGTAAATCTATGAATTAAACCTCAAAACTCATCATTTTCATCAAAACTCTTAAAGTTCATAACTTATCAACCGGATGTTCGAATCACGTCAACGAACTCCGTTTTTCACCAAATTTCACAGTTAACCTCGAAATATCATAACAAAGCTGTATCGGGCTCCGGAACCAAAATACGGAACTGATATCAATGATTTTTAGCATTATTTCTTTTCTTTAATTCATGAGTATTTCAGCAAAACAATTTCTTTCAAAAATTGATTTCTAAGGCTTGGGACCTCGGAATTCATTTTCGGGCATACGCCCAAGTCCCATATTTTACTGCGGACCTCCCGGGATCGTCGGAACAAGGATCCGAGTCTGTTTACTCAAAATGTTAACCAAAGTCTACTTTTATCAAATTTAAATTCTAAAAATCACTATTTCTCATATTTCCACATTAAAGCTTTCCGGTTTCACGCCCGGACTGCGCACGTAAATCGAGGTATTTAATTTTAATTTTATGGTTATTTAGAATGGAACAGAGTATAATTTTATAAAATGACCCCTTGGGTCATCACAACGACCTAAAGAAGAAATAGTCTTGTAACAACAGTCTCACTATAATATTGTATGCACTCTATAAGAAAGTGACACCTATCGTGGCTAATGAACAAGAAGAAGAAAAAAAATCAAGAGTTGATAATTGAGATCATATGAGATACAGGGAACTCCAGTATTCGTGGACACTAAGATAAGGTAAGTATCCATGTAGCAAGTGACAAAACGACCAGGAAAAGTAATTACTTACATTTAAATACAAATGAGAAGGCATGAAAGGAAATTTATGGTGCTATCATGTTAAAATGAAGGTTGCGAGTAGTATAAATAGATATGCATAGGTCGTAAGCTAAAGTATGGTAGAGCAACACGGTTTTAGATAGACAAGAGTAAGGATAAGAAAAGGTGAGTGAGAAGGTAATGAGAATAGATAAGTCCTCGGGATTAAACCCATTACAACAAGAGAGCTGATGGTTTCCATAAAGTTATAAAAAGCTCGGTATAGTATGAGTGAACTCAAAGGAGTTTAAAATTATGAGCATTTAGAAGAGATGGAATGCTACCCTGGTAGTAAAGTAAGGGTGTAACTGTGATAAATGATAAGAGGATGACGTTTAGGCTTTTGATTGAGTAATGATTTTGAGAACAAGGATTTCATGAACTGCATAGGATTAGAATACCCCCATAGGATGAATCACATTGGGATGCTATGAAATAGATTTATTGGAGTATAGTATTGTCCCTAAGCAAATTAGGAAAAGCACTTCAGATATTCCCCAATGAGACGTGAGCCCTAGTGGCGATATATTACGTAAGAGGTTTCAATTTATCAGTGGTAGATTATAGATCAACATTAAGGTGAATCAACAATAGATGGATGAAAATTACAAAGTATGAGATGAGACTAGGCTGTCATTATTAAGATGAACATTAACAAAGATGCTTTAAATGTCTTATTTATTCATATAGGATAAGCAGTGAGAGAGTACCCTGGAGTTGGGTGGCAGGCCTTGATAATAATAAATTGAAGTAAGAGTTATAGTACAGTATGACCTACCTAGTTGTGGTAAAGCCATAAGCATAGATAATTGAGGCCATGAAACAAGATATAGTAATAGTCGTAAGTTCAACAAAGTACCAAGCAAAGAACTTTAGTACACCTATAGATGCCCAAAGGGACAACTTGTCATAGACTATATATGTTCACAAAGTGAAGCCTAGAGATGGGTTAAAAGCTAATGGAAAGGTAGATAAGAGTCGCATTGGCGCACATTCAAGGTTAGAATCGTGCAATCTGCATGAAAGAAGGTAGAAACAATTACGAGATTGGGAGAATTTCGACCACAAGTCGTGGAGTGAGAAAGAGGCCTAAAGGAGGGAATGCCCTAGCCTTTGGATTTATTCATCGAACAACTCCCTGGATGGAAAAGACAATATTAAAGTATATGTAATAGCTATTTTTTAATAGAAGGATAAGTGCATTAGTCAACATTCGAGAACGAATGTTCCAAAGGGGGGAATGATGTTACACCCCATGTTTTCGTACGTGAGAGTACGTCATAAGTCAATTGACGTAATCTGAGAAACAAGATTATATTTGTACGTATATAAAGTAAGTTAATCATGTTACCTTGTAGATTAAAAATATTTAAGATTATGAATAACGAGTACCAAGAGGGTTGGAAATCTTAGAAGCTAAACCAATTGAAGAAAATAAGTTTCGTCGAAAGTCGACGAGTTTGGAATGTTATAACATGTACTTTAGGGTGAGACTATGGTTCATTACATGATAAGGAGGTTATTCTATGAGTTATTATTTTTTTATGATAATAGTGTGCTACGTTTTTAAGTCAAGTAAGTTGTGGAACAAAAGTTGGCAAAGGTCTTCACAAGTTACATTCATAAATTTGTTGAAACTTAGGTCAAATGTAGATAAGTCTTTCTCCAATATAATTGGAATTAGGGGATGATATACCTACCAAATTGAAGATCTATGAGTCTAGTTTCTAACTCATTTAACCGTTCATCGATACGACATCGAAGTAGAGAGATATTCGCGTTTTTGCGAGACTGCGCAATGCAGCTCCCATGGGACCCACAAAGTCGGTGTAAACTCCAGCTTGTATTTAAGTCAATTCTAAGTTGTTTACACTCATTTTTCTCGTCAAAAACAGTTCCTGAATTCTCTCCAATGGTTCCTCCATGATTCTAGAGTGAAAACCTAAGATAAAAACATGAATCCAACGTTAGAAACCCCGTGGTGCTTCGTAGTTCTTCATCTTGTGGCTGTTTTGGAGGTTTCTCCAAAGTGAAATAACCTCAGGTTTCGTCTGGTTCTTGTTGAACTACAAGTTTTTACACTCCAACTTGAACACCAAAAGTTGATTCAAGAAGAGAACACAACACCTATAGTGTTGCGGTGTCATTGAGAATAATTGTGGGCTGTGTTTGGCCGAAATTTCAAATGGCTGATAATACCTAAGGTGAGTATAACATCATACTTATTGTGATTAATCTTTCTTGTATGTTGGTTAAGTTGTTAGGTTAATAAACTACAAAATAATACTTGGATTAGCTTAAGTCACTTCTATGGTGTTGTATTGTTATTGAGGGCTGTTGTAAGCTAAATATAAATTGGATTTCAACTTGAAGCTAATTTAGGAGGTATGTGTATTGTGTTCTTTCAGGTGATTAAAGTTATCTTGATATTGATTAAGTGAAATCGTTGGACTAGACATGAACTAGTGAATTAAGTTGCAAATTAAAGAAAGTTGGAGTTGTGGATTGTTTCCTTTGATATAAATATATGGTACAAGAATGGAATCATTAATGAATTACTTCATTATCATATTAATGATGTTGTTAAGTTAATGTAAGAAGCCTATAAGGTGTGATATGGGTTATACGGATTCCAATCGAGCTTGCCGCTCAAAATGATTGTTGAACTAATCAGAGAGCTTATTGTGAATTGTATTGTTGTTGTTTGGGCTATTTGGTGACTTTTGGTAACATATGGGATGTAGTAAAAACAGGGGAGGTGCTCTCCGTTTTCTTGTAGAATATTGGTTTTGAAATATGAGAGTTACAATGCTTATATGATGACGACGAAGTCGGGTACTCATTGTAGACGTAGGAAGATCATATTGAGCTTTGTTGATGATTGGAGAGAAGATTGCAAAGGTATGTTAAGGCTCTTCCTTCATACTTTTGGCATGATCTAAAGTGAAACGAACATAAACGATATGCTATTTAATAATGAATCTACTCCTAGCAACTAAGGTGATCCATATTATTATTTCCTTACAAAGTTATTCTAAGAAAGTATGTATGATCCTTGAGTCCTAGTGAAGTTCATATTCATGGTATGATGTCCATAATTTTAATAGAAGGTTCAACCACCTTACGTCACTCCAAAAGGTTTAGAGCGTGATTCTATAAGTCTAGCATGCATATATAGTATCTATTTTACTCTACCGAGCCGCGTTATAGTCAGCCGGGTACGACACCTATTGTGCAACTACTGATCAGTTGGATTTTACCGAGCTCCACGTGGCCGAGTACATTTTTACCGAGTCCTCTTTGAGGCCGGGTACGATATGATGATGATGATGCCCACAGAGACGGATGTTTTTAAAAGATTATGTATATATATGTATCACTCATTTCATGTCACTATCTCTTAGAGACACTCAGATGCTACAGGTTGTATCTCATATATCTCTCTTTACATTACTGTTCTTATTTATGCTTTTCTGCCTTACATACTCAGTACTTTATTCGTATTGACGTCCCTTTTTCCTAGGGACGCGACGTTTCATGCCCGCAGATCCCGATAGACAGGTTGACAGTCCTCCTAGTAGGCTATCAGCTTAGCGGAAGGTGTTGCTGCACTCCATTTGCTTCGGAGTTGCCTATTGGGTCAGTATGATTGGGACATGTATTGACTGGTATGGCGGGGCCCTGTCCCTACCTATATGACATTTATGTAGTCTTAGAGGCTTGTAGACATATGCCAGGTATATGGATACTTGTATGGCCTTGTCGGCCTATGTTTTGAGTTTACAAATGATCATTTCAGCCTTATAGGCTGTATGTCACATGTATGAGTTTCTATATATTGTTGGGTCATTCTATGTCTAGTATGCACTTATATTTTATTCTGGTTATCTCATGACGACCCTTTTGGCCCATTTACCCATGATAGTATGATAAGAAATATATGTTATGTTGGTACTCGATTGAGTAAGGTGTCGGGTGCCCGTCGCGACCCTCCAGTTTGGGTCATGACAGTCTTCTCCTACACTCATACTAAGTTTTAGACATTGGTTTAGGGGTTAATCCAATACACTGTGACAATCACCACCGATCAGTAATTCCAGTAGTGATTTATCCGTCTTCCTCTTCCGCTACAAAGAACAAGTAAGCTCTCTGTTTATTATATACGCACTATCTAATGTATTTAGATTTATCGCGTTATCCTTCATTGGTATCAGAGCCAAAAACCGATTTTCTGGTCCGAAAATATTATAGAATTGTTCTAATCATTGTGTATATCTAGAACTATGTATCTATTTTGTGTTATATTCTATATGCAATTGTGCTGCCCAAAATTGTCTTATATGCTGATCTGGAATAATGATTAATATCAGTGTATAAATTGGATCACTGTTTTTAAGTAATTCAGTGAATAATTTTTTTAATCTGATACTATTTTTTTTGTGCAATTCAGTATTCTCATAACACTGTTCGATAAATAAAAAGGAAAGACTTAGTTTTTTTTAAAATTTTTATCGATCTGTAAACTCCCAAACGTGCCTCTGTAACTTGCCGCCCCACCTGAAGGCTAACGGCCAGAGGCTGCCGGAGTACCGTCTCCACTGCGAGTGGACCATTATCTGTATGAAAATCTCCGACAAGGAGCAACATCGAAATAAGAAAAAATCAGTTTTGTTATGGAAAATATTTTTCCGATCATCCCGCTCCCGTCGCCGCTTAATTTCGTCTAAGAAATACAAATAAAAAATGGAGCTTGGTGCTATAATGCCATGTCAGAAAGAGGAACAAAAAAAGAATTTCTGTTCATCCACAAAAGTGACGGCGGCGGGATGAAAAAGAAGAAGAAGAAGAAGGGACTATGGTTCTTTCATTTTTTGGTAAGATTCTAAAATAGTACTCCATGGCTAGCGGCCGCTGATTCTGTAAGAGGAAGATGAGAATCTTCCTAAAACCCTACCCTTTAATACTTATAATTTTAAAAACAAAAAGTTTTTTTCAAAAGAAAGTAGCCCAGAATTGATGGAAACAGGGGCTTTTGCATCCGTACCCACTTTTTGTGTCACGTTTTAACTTATATCCGTTTTGTAAAAAAAATTGTATCCGTACCCGCTTTTACGTATAACTTCAGCATGCGGGGCTGAAGTAGCAAAGGTAATCACGCAAAACTTCAGCATTCTAGTAGACGGGCCTGAAGTAGCTTGCGAACTTCAGATCTAGAGCTGAAGTTGTTGTCTTGTAACTGGGGAACTTCAGCATACGGGGCTGAAGTTCTCCAGTTATAAAAATAAAAACTTCAGCATACCGGGCTGAAGTTCCCCCAGTTACCTTTGTAACTAGGGAACTTCAGCATACGAGGCTGAAGTTTTGTCTTTGTAACTGGGGAACTTCAACATTCCCTAGTTATAAAGACAAAAACTTCAGCATACTGGGCTGAAGTTCTCTAGAGCTGAAGTTTTGTCTTTGTAATTGTCTTTATAACTTGAGAACTTCAGCTCTAAAGCTGAAGTTTGTAGCTGGGAAACTTTGTCTTTGTAACTGAGGAACTTCATCCCCGTTTGCTGAAGTTTTGTCTTTATAACTTGTGAATTTCAGTTCAGCGAGGGAAAGAGAGCTGAAGTTATTTTAAAAGTGGGTATAAGTTAAAAATTTTAAATAAAAGGGGTATAAGTTAAATGGGGGCGACCAAATAAGATACCCCGCGCAATTTTTACCTGGAAACACTAACAAATTGGGTTGAATGCTCGGTTTTGTTAAAATAAAGTACATCTTTATTAGTTTAAACGTCTTGGGCTAAAGGCCCACTTCGAAAAGCAATGATTTCTGCGATTTCTTAAGGGAGCAGACTTAGTAGGCGTTTGGACATAAGAGTTATAAAATTTCAAAAAAAGAAGTGAAATTCTTTTGAAGTGAAAATGGTATTTTAAAATTAAAGTTGTATTTGGACATGAATATTACTTTGGGTTGTTTTTGAAATTTTGTGATTTGAGTGAAAATTTTGAAAAACAACTTTTTGAAAATTTTAAATTCAAGCGAAAATTAGAAATTTTATGGCTAAACAATGATTTCGAAAAAAATTTAAATTTTTTTGAAACAAGTTAATTTTTTTTATGTCCAAACAGGCTCTTAAGAATTTGGGCTTATGGACCGTTCTAAAAGTTGCCATTTTATTTTTGGGGTAATGGCGTAAATATAACTGAGATTTATTTCTATTATTTTTTAAAAATAAATTTAAGATTATAAAATTAGTCATACAGACTTAATTTTTAGAATATAAGTTTAGTATTTATATTATTTTATGAAAACTATAGTAATTTTATTATCCCAATTGCTTGACATGTTAGTTAGTTTAACATTAAACGTGCTTGTTAATTTGTTTAACATGCTTGAAAAGTTAAATTTTAAGTATTAAATATGTTAATTTGTTTAACATTATATTTATTTGTTAACTTATTTAATATGAAATTTATTTGTTAATTTGGTTAACAAGCTTTAAAATATTAGTTTATTTAACAATTATGTTATTTGTTAATTTGTTTAATATGCTTGAAATGTTAATTGTTTAACATTAAATGCATTTATTAATTTATTTAACATATTTAATATGTTAAATAGTTTAACATTAAAATAAATTTATGTGAGTTTTATTAACATGTAATAAATATTAATTAGTTTGACATTAATTTTATATGATCCACATGGGATTATAAAATCATGATAGATAATTATGTTGTCTTAAAATATGTTAAGACGCTTAACTAGATAATTGAATATGTTAATTTTCATAATATTTTAATTCTTGGACGATGATTGAGAACATAGTGAACTTTCGACTCCATGATTAATATATGCATTTATTAACTTAATCAATTGATGCTTAGTGTCATAATATGTATGTATGTTAAACATTGTGCCATGCGTTACTTTTTTTTTAAATGATCCTCATAATATTTTTTATTTTGTTAAAGAATGACTACTACTTCGAAAAACATTATTGTTGAGCTTAAAAAAGGGTTGAAACTCAATGGTTACAACTATGAAACCTGGAACTTGAAAGTCCAGTATGTGATACATGAGCAAGAGGCTCTGGAGGCCATTAACAATGTCATGAATGAGCATGAGGAAGGCAACACTGCTCAACATAGGCGTGAGCGTGAAGCCTATGACAGTTGGAAGAAAAAGAACTCTATTGCTCGCATTACGTTGTTGAGCACCTTGGATGATGACTTCCTAAGGGAGTATGAGAATGTCACGACCCAAAATTCCTAAGGTCGTGATGGCGCCGGACACCATTGTCAGGCAAGCCAATCACTAATTAGTTGAAATAGATTTCCAGTTTTAGCATTTATGAAAAAAATATTTCCTTTCACTTTATTACATATTAACTAAATAAAATCTATTAAGTAAATACAATGGTTTAAATAGTCCTATTTTAACAAATATATCCCAACACATCTCAGAACCCGGTGTCACAAGTACATGAGCAATTTCTAAGAATTTTATAATTTCTACAAAGCTTGTCCGAAATACAAGTGGACGAAGAAATTTAAAATAATGTAATACAATATGAGGGAGACTCTGTCAGCTGCGGATCGCCTCCGGATGATGCAGCTCGCCTAAGTCTCCAATTCTCCACATCTCTATGAAAGTACCTGTGCAATAAAATGCACAGCAAGTATAGCATGAGTACAAAAATAACGTGTACTTAGTAAGTCGCCCGCCTAACCTCAGAAGGTAGTGACGAGAGATCGAATTAGACACTTGCTAGAGGTCAATTTAGTATATTCAAGTGAGACACTAAGCATGAATGTCATAGACAATTTATTAAAATTCAGGAATAAATAATATCAACTCCTTCCACATTTAACACTTTAAGTCTTCGTCATTTTAGTTGACAATTTAAATCATAATCCGGGATAAGAAACATCAGACTTATTTCACATTTTACACAAAACTTCTCCTTCCTCATAACTGACCATTAAAACTTCCTTAGGTCGATAAACATGTATAAATCACAACAAATACGCAGTAAATATCATGCGCAAGCAATGCCGAGGGTCGACGGCCCGAACCAACATAAACATAAACTGTGCACTGCCGAGGGTCGAACGGCCCGAACCATAGATGCATCTATCTGCCCCGCTCGCGAATCGATCATGCGACGCGGTTATACATAAAATACTAAGGCTAGCCTGCTCGCGAATCATACCTGCGATTCAGGTGCTCATATGAAAATACACAAATACAGGGTCATCCTACTCGCGAATCATACATGCCACTCAGGCACCCGAAGTTACACATGTCCACACAATAAGTCCCCATTTTATCAAGAAAGTCATTTTTCTCAGAAAAGTGGTAAAATTCTTTTAAAAGGGACATGAAATATAGCTCTTAAATCTTTGTTTTGAAACTCATTTGCTAAGTTTAATGATATTTCCGTAATACAACCCTATCAGGTACATAATTATCCACAGAGGAATAAATTCTCTTTCTAGATAATTAAGAAAATGAACTCTAGTCTTCTTCAGATATTCAATTACGATTTCGATTATGTTAGCAGTTTAGTATTACAAGCAGGATTATAGGTACAACACGTAAGGCATGCTAGTGGGTCCTAGACTACCCGGACAAGGCATAATAGTAGCTACGCACGGACTCCTGTCACCTCGTGCGTACGTAGCCCTCGAAGATAATAGCATGTACTTAATTAATTCACCTAGGGGGACAATTCCCCCTCACAAAGTTAGAAAGGAGACTTACCTCGCTCCGAAATTCCATAACCGACTTCCAAGCCCTTCCGACGACTCCAACGGATGCACAACGCCCCAAAAACTATCCAAACAACGACAAACCAATGAAAATATACTCTAATATTTGTAATAATTCCAAATTATATAACTTCCTGACCCCGCTTAGTGAAATGACCAAAATGCCCTTGGGCCTACGTGCCCGGAATTCGAATTTTATTGAAGATATACTCTACCCATAGCCTTACTAGTTCAAATATACAATTTACTCTACATTCTGTGCTCAAATTCGTGGCTAAAAATCCAAATTACCATTTTCTAGGTTTCTTTAAGATTTCCCAATTTCCTACCAATTTCCATGTCTAATCCACGCATATAATCTTGTATTTAACATAAAAACGGGAAGACTTTAATTACCTTGACATTTCATGAAGAAATCCTCTCTTGAAGCTCCTTCAAAATCGACCATAGCAAGGAAGAAATGAAGAAATTGCCACAAATTTCGCCTATAAACTAATCTGCGTAGGCCCCAATTACTCGCTGCGTTCGTATACACACAAGTGCGTTCGCAGATCTTCATCGAGCCAACACTCTGCGATCGCGGTCCCCTACCCGCGTTCGCATAGGCCAAAGGCCCTCAGGCCCCAGCTCCCTTTTCCTCTATGCGTTCGTACACCAGACCCTACGTTCGCATAGGACAATCCAGCAGCCTTCACCAATCCTTCTATGCGATTTCAAACAACTACCCGCGATCGCACATGCCAAATCCAAGCAGCCTCCAAATCCTTCTATGCGATCGCACACCCACTCACGCGATCGCATAGAGTAAATACCTGCTACACTCACACCAGAAAACCAGCAACCTTCTCAAGGTAAAAATCGACCCGTTGAGCATCTGAAACACGCCCGAGGCCCCCGAGACCTCAACCCAAACTACCAACCAGACCCAATACCTCATTCGAACTTAGTTGAGCCTCGAAATCACATCAAACAATGCCGAAATCACGAATCGCAACCCAATTCAAGCTTAATGAACTTAGAACTTTCGAACTTCCACATTCGATGCCGAAACCTATCAAATCACGTCCGATTGACCTCAAATTTTTCACACAAGTCATATTCGACATTACGGACCTGCTCCAACTTCCGGAATCACAATCCGACCCCGATATCAAAATTTTCACTTCCGGTCAGATTTCTAAAAAAAACCTTCAAATTTCTATCTTTAGCCAAATGACTCCAAAATGACCTACGGACATCCAAATTTACTTCCATCGTGCTCCCAACTCCAGAATCACCATACGAAGCTATTCCCAGATTCAAAATCCCAAACGGACATCAACATCACTGAAATGCACTTCAGGCCAAACTTAGGAAATTTCTTCAAAAATGCTGACTTCCACAATATGCATCGAAACGCTCCCGGGTTATCCAAAACCCGATTCAGACATACGCCCAAGTTCGAAATCATCATACGAACCTGCAGGAACCTTCAAATCCTCATTCAGAGGTCGTTTACCCAAAATCCCAATCTTAGTTGATTCTTCCAACTTAAGGCTTCTGAAATGAGAATTTTCTTTCCAAACCAACTCTAAACTTTCCGAAGTTAAATTCCGACCACACCTACAAGTCATAATACCTTAAATGGAGTTGCTCACGACCTCAAACTGCTGAACGACGCGTTAGAGCTCAAAACAACCGGTCGGGTCGTTATAGAGGATCACCAAAGAGCTATGGATCCTTGGAATGCTTTGAAGAAAAGGTTTGGTACCTGTTTCACTGCAAGGTTGCAATCATTAACGATAAAATTTGATTCATATAAGAAATGACTAGAACATTCAATAAAAATACATCTGAGGCAAATGACAAATATGATCAGAGGGTTCAAAGATTTAGGTCATGTGTTGACTAATGAACAACAAATTCAAGCTGTCATACACTTTTTACCTAGTTCTTGGGATAAAATGAAAATGCATTTGACCCATAGTGAGCAAATCACAACTCTGAAAGATGTCTGGATGCATCTTGAGTTAAAGGAGGGACGACTTGAGGCTGCAAATCTAATAGCTGAGTTGCACATGGAAAAAACCTCCAAAATCAAGAGTGACTCAAAAAAAAGGAACTGGGGAAAGAAGAGAGGGCCACCTCAAGCTCAGCAAACTCAGCCTGCTAAAAGGGAAAAGACTGAAAAAGGCAAGAACAGACGTCCCAAACGTGTCAAAGTTGCTAAAGTAAAATTCTATAATTGTGACAAAAAGGGTCAGTATGCCAGAGATTGCTCTGAGCCTCCTAGAAAGGTATTTCATGATGCTCGATTTAATGAACTTTGTGTTTATAGTTTTGTTTCTCTAACTGAATCTAATCCTTTGTGGATTGTAGGCTTAGGAGCAACGGACCACATAGCCTGGGAATACACTACCTTTGTTTAATTTCGGCGAGTTCCACATGGAGCAAAGTGGATATATGTGGGAAACAACAATAAAGTTACTGTTGAAGGGATAAGTACATGCAAGTTAGTATTGCGTGGTGGTCGATACCTAATATTACGTGATGTTCTCTTTGCACCAACAATTCGTCGGGATGTTATTTCAGTTTAAGTTTTGCTTAAGCTAGGATTTGACTTGTTTTGTCATGTCAATTCTACTAAGTTGACTTTCAGTCCAACTTTATTTGGTTTTGGTCATGTGACCGGAGGTTTAATTACTATGGATTTGGATTATGATTCATATAATAATAATGCTAGTTTTTCTATGTTTGTTTCTTCACATAAATATGACAGTGATATAAAAATATGGCATGCTAGACTTGGTCATATTGGCCAACAAAGAATCCAAAGGTTAGCAAAACAAGGTTTTCTTTCCAACATTGAACATGTGGAATTATCCACTTGTGAAAATTGTCTAGCTGAAAAATCTGCAAGAAAACCTTTTGGTCAGGAGACTAGAGCTGAATATCCTTTGTAATTAGTCCATTCGAACATCTTTGGGCCTATGAATGTTAGGGTTAGCCATGGAGCAAGTTATTTCATCACATTTATTGATGACTTTGGCCATTTCAGTTATGTTTATTTAACTTCCCACAAATCAGAAGCAATAAGTTGCTTCAAATTGAGCTTAGTGGAAAATCAATTAGACAAGAAAATAAAAGCTCTTCGAACTGATTGTGGTCGTGAATACTTATCAACCTAGTTTAATAATTTATGTGTTGAAAAGGGAATAGTTCATAAGTTGATTATCCCAAATACTCCACAAAAAAATGGTGTTACAGAGAGAAAAAATAGAACGCTCATAAAAATGGTTAGCTCAATGATGGCACAAGCTAACCTCTCAATTAGTTATTGGGGTGATGCGTTGCTTACTACCACATATGTACTTAACCGAGTTCCTACAAAATAAGTTACCACTACTCCATATTAGTTATGGACTGGAAGACAACCTGACCTGAGTGTATTAAAACCTTGGGCTTGTGCTACCTATACACATGATTTATCTCACAAATATGGAAAATTGCGCCCGAGGGGAAAGAAGAATATCTTTATAAGATACTCTGAAACCTCAAATGGTTATGTGTTTATAGGTCAGCAAGACAATGAGAGTGTAACTGAGTTTGAATCACGAAATGTCACATTCTTAGAGTATGAGTTCACTAAGAAGGGAGAGGTAGGTCAATGCCCAACCTTATTTGAGATAATGGATCAAGAATGACAAGGATCACTTCATTCGAGTGGGAGAATTTTAGCAGATGATGAATTAGTTTCTCATCAAAGACCTCCGTCATCATCAGATGCGAATGAAAGTAACCTTTCCACATTTAGTGGAAGTGACCAAATAGATCTTGTTCCAAGTGGAGTGAGATGGCCACATATCTTGTTCCAAGTGGGAGCAGGATGAATGTTCTTGATCCGAGTGGGAGCAACATTAATCTAAATGTGAAAAATCACAAATAAGACGTGGTTCTCCTAAAAGATTCCCTGTTGATGATTTGATCTTGAAGGCGGCGAGCTATTTATGATGCTACTACAAGAAGAAAATGAGCCTAAAAAATGTAAAAGAGGCTTTCTCTTGACCTTCTAAGGATAAATGGACAAAAACAATGGAAGATGAATTGGATTCCATGAGAGTCAACAATGTTTGGAACTAGTTGACCTCCCTGAAGGACGCAAAGCAATTGGGAGAAAATGTGTGTTCTCAAAATTAATCTCAAGGATGGCGGAAAAGTTGAGAGATGTAAGGCTCGACTGGTGGTGAAAGGGTATACGCAGCAGAAAAGAATAGACTACGAAGAGAATTTCTCGCTTGCTGTACGATTTACCTGGGTTCGCCTGGTTCTAGCTATTTTTGCAAGTTTGGATATTGAATTACATCAGTTGGATGTAAAGACTGCCCTCTCATAGGAGAATTAGATGAAGAAATTTATATGGAACAACCTGAGTGTTTTATTGAAAAGGGCCACGAACAAATGGTTTGTAGACTTTTGAAGTCTATTTGTGGTCTCAAACAATCTTCAAGGCAGTGGTATATACGCTTTCAGAATGTCCTTGTATCCAATAGTTTTACCATGATGGATGAAGACCACTATGTTTATACCAAAAGATCAAGGAACAAGCTTATGATTTTAACATTGTATGTAGATGACATACTTATAGCTGGAAATGATAAGGAGTTTATAGCAGAGATAAAGTCATTGTTATCATCCCAATTTGAGATGAAAGATATGGGTGAAACTGCATATATTCTTGGAGTTAAGATTTTAAGAGATCGTCCAAAGAAACTATTGTATCTCTCACAAGAGAATTACATTAGAAAAGTTCTTGAACGATTCAATATGCAACATAGTAGCCTAGTTGAAACTCCTATTAGCAAAGGCTATACCTTGGGAAGTCAGATGTGTCCTTAGACACCCAAAGAGACATAAAGAATGAGCCGAGTTCCTAATAGGAGCGCAGTCGGAAGTCTAATATATGCTATGGTGTGCACTAGACCTGATATTTGTCAAGAAGTTGGCTTAGTAAGTAGATATCAAATTGACCCAGGTTTAGCACATTGGCAAGCATTAAAGAGGATCATGAGATGCCGGTTCTTTTGCATTATCGGACCCCGTTCCCCTGAATGAAATTTTCCATAGCGACTTATTATGATTTATGACTTGCGGGGACGGGTGGTTCGGGAGTCGGAAGCGTTTAGAGTGATATAGGAACACTTGGTTCCTTAAGGTTGGCCTTTAACGCCAAATTTGACTTCAGTCAATATTTTAAGTAAACGACCTCCGAATCGAGCTTCGATGGTTTCGATAGCTTCGTATGATGATTTCAGACTTGGGCGTATGTTCGGAATGGGTTTTGGATGACCCGAGAGCATTTCGGCGCTCAATAGAGAAATAAGAGTTTCCTTAGGTTCATACTGTGGTTTGGGACGTGTTTTTGTGTTATCGAGGTCCAAACGGAATTGAGAGATCGGGAATAGATCCTTTATGTCATTTATGAATTGCTTGCAAAATTTGGTGTCATTCCGAATAGTAAAGGTTGATTCGGCGCATTGTTAACAAATTCAAGAAACTTAAAGTTCCTAAGTTTGATTCTAGGGGTTTTGAGGTGTGATTTTGATTTTTAGCGTTGTTTTGGGTGTTCCGAAGGCTCGAGCGAGTCCGTATTATGATTTGGGACTTGTTGGTATATTTGGACGGGGGTTAGGGTGGGCCCAGGTGCCTCTCGGGCACCAAACGAGGACACAAACCAGCTGAAGCAGTTGCTGGTGCACCTGACCTAGTGTGACCGCAGATGCGGTTGCCCAGTCGCAGGTGCGAGACCGCTCTTGCAGTCCTTGCCTCGCAGATGTGGCTTCAGGTAAGGCTGCCCATATCTTGCAGGTGCGGACAATATCTGCAGGAGCGGAGCCGCAGGTGCAAGCTCAGGCTCCTTGCCCCTCTTCCGCAGGTGCGAGTCTTCTCTCGCAGGTGCGATACCGCAGGTGCAGTCCTTGAGCTGCAGGTGCAGAACCTCTGTAGGCAGTGGGTTCTTTAAAACTCGGGACAAAATCTTTTTTCACCCATTTCTTCCTCCATAGTCGACCTTGAGAGCTTGGAAAAAGGGCCAAACGACCTAGCTACTGAAAGGTAAGTAATTTCTACTCTAATATTAGTTTAATACATGAAATCCTAGGTAGATTAACCTCCTAATTAGTGAAAATCAAGGGTTAGAGTAAAAACCTAGGGCTTATGAAATTTGAGGAATTGCCCACTAAACTAGCTATGAAATCATACAAAAACCATATATTAATGATCCTTAGGGTATGAGTAAGTGTTTCCTTTATGAATTTCCGGAATCCGAGCATGTGGGCCCGGGGTGTATTTTTGGGATTTTTCAAAGTAGGTTGAAATAACTACTTAATTAGGTAAATTTCATACTTTTGAGCATAGATTAATTCATGTATACAATGTTTGACTAGTTTCGAGTCCTTGAGAGACGAGTGTGGAGGTTCGGGCGCGTTCTTGACCCGGAAAGAAGGTTCTACACGAGGTGACTCTCCTTTCTAACCTTGTAAGAGGGAATTGTCCCCATACGTGATTATAAATAATTGCATGTCCTTATTTGCGGGGGCTACGCACACAAGAAATGACGAGAGTCCGTGCGTACCTACTATTATGATATGTTGGGTAGATCTAGGACTCACAAACATGCTTTTATGTGCCTTACATGTGTCCCTAAATGTATTTGAGTTGCATAGTATCCTTGAATTGGTATGAGAGTATTAGTAAGTTATGTTCAAAAATCATGTTGCTTAAGTTCTTGCTTTTACATACAATCTCTATTAAATCCCTAAATATTGAAAAATTATGTGTATATATACGAAACTCACGTCGCATGTATGATTCGTGAGCGGGATAGCCCTACTATTATGTCAACCGCGTCGCATGTTTGATTCGCGACCGGGGTAATAGATGCATCTATGGTTCGAGCCGTTCGACCCTCGGCAGTGCACATTTATTTACGTGACGCTTCAACCGTACGCTTTCGGCCTATTATGTGCTATATAATTTACTGGGAGTTTTGTTGTAATTGTATAAACTGTTTCATGTGCAAAAGGGAATTTAGTACATTATATGCTAGTGAAATTTTACATGCAAAGGTAATTACACTTAAACTTGATATTTATGTCTTTGTGATTACTACGGCTGTTATGTCTGCCTAGTCCTTATTAAATTATGTTATTTAGAAATTTTGACCCTAGTAAGTATCACGTCTACCTCTCCTCACTACTTCTTCGAGATTAGGCGGGATACTCACTGGGTACATATCTGTTTATGTACTCATGCTACGCTTCTGTACTTAATTGTACAGGCCCTGAGGCAGGTGCATCTGGGCATTCATCCGAAGATCGTCCCTGACGTATATTTGGCGTGGACTTCTCGGTGAGCTGCTTTCCCTGACGTATCTCTCTGGAAGTACCTTGGAGTTCCTCTTTTCTTTTCCTATGTCTGTATTACTTTTTTTCAGACAATAGGGTGAACTTGTACTTTCTTTTGGATACTCGTTTCTATTAGATGCCCGTAGACCTGTGACGCCAGTTCCTGGCATGCCCACGTAGTGGATATTCTATTCTTTTGGGTTGTAATTATTGGTGGTGATTACTATATTTATTACTCACTTTTGGTTGTCTAAGTCACTTGTTTACTTCGAAATTTGAAATCTAAAAGAAAACCTTTCACGTATGGGAAATTGTTTTATAAATTAAAAAGGGCATCACTAGTAAATTAAGGTTTTCTTGCGTGACATCGGAGTTGGGCGCCATCGCGACCTAAATTGGGATTTGGGTCGTGACAACATGGTATCAGAGCTCTAGGTTCATGTAGGTCTCACAAGTCACGGGCAAACCTAATAGAGTCTTGCGGATCGATACAGAGACGTCTGTATTTATCTTCGGGAGGCTATAGGGTGTTAGGAAACCTCTCTTTATTCATGTTCTATCGTGCTATTAATGGTTTATTAAATCTTATTATTCTATTCTCTCACAGATGGTGAGGACTCGCGCGACTGACGTTCCAGACCCGGGAGATGCCGCTACCCCAGCTGCCCGAGGCCGTGGCAGAGGCAAGGGGAGGGCACCGGCCCGAGGTAGGGGACGAGGGCATCCTAGTGCTGTTCCTTTAGCACCCTCAGCAGATCCAGTAGAGGATCCCATTACTGAGGAGCAGGGTGAGGTGCCCCCAGCAGATCCTGTCCCAGTAGACTTTATGACGGCGCCAGGCTTCCAGGAGGTCATGGGCCGTATGATGAGATTCATGGACACTATGATGCAGACTGGTTTATTTCCAGCGGATCTTGCCACATCTCAGGCAGGAGGGGGAGTCCAGACCCCTACTGCCCAGGCCGCAGGCCATGCAGCAGCAGTTTATTAGACCTCGAGTACACTGCCCGTGGGTGGGGCCCAGCCTGTAGCAGCAACACCTGAGCTCAGACCAGCTACGGATGGCGATCCGCAGAAGTTACTGGATAGATGGACCCGATTACACCCTCCTATCTTCGGAGGTGAGAAGGGCGAGGATGCCCAGGACTTCATTGATAGGTGCAGGGACAGATTGCACAACATGAGGATACTGGAGTCCCATGGAGTGGACTTCACTACTTTTCAGCTTGAGGGCAAGGCCCGCAGATGGTGGCAGTCCTATATCCTTGGTAGACCGGAAGGTTCCCCTTCCATCACTTGGGAGCAGTTCATTCAGCTGTTCCTGGACAGGTATATTCCACCCTCCGAGAGGGAATAGCTGCGGTATCATTTTGAGCAGCTGGAGCAGGGACAAATGTCGGTGACAGACTACGAGGCCATGTTTTCCGAGTTGTCTCGTCATGCCCTTATGATACTTCCTAGCTATCTAGGGTTCTTCTTCAGGGCAACAGGACATGCCACCGGAGAGATGTTATGAGTGTGGGGATCCAGGCCATATGAGGAAGACTTGTCCCAGGCTTTGGGGCAAGGCCGTTCAGCAGAGTTATCAGCCTACATTTTCAGCACCAGCGGTTCGTCCACCCAGAGGTAGAGGGCAGGCTGGTAGGTGTCGTCCTAGAGGTGGAGGCCAGGAAGGGGGAGCTCTGTCGGCCCCTATTCATTCCAGCGGAGGCCAATCATCCGGTGCTCCAGCTAGATTCTATGTTATTCCGGCCCGATCAGATGCAGTGGCCTCAGATGTCGTGATCACAGGTACTATTTCAGTATGTGGTAGAGAGGCATCGGTGTTATTTGATTCAGGATCCACTTATTCATATGTGTCAACCTTATTTGCTTGTTTCCTGGATGTTCCTCGCGAGTCCTTGGGTACTCCTATTTATGTGTCCACCCCCGTGGGCGATTCTGTGGTAGTAGACCAGATTTATCGGTCATGTGTGATTTCATTTTGTGAGTTCGAGACCAGAGCAGATCTCCTATTGCTCGACATGGTTGATTTTGAGATTATTCTAGGCATGGATAGGCTATCTCCCTATCATGTCGTGCTAGATTGCCATGCCAAGATAGTTACTTTAGCCATGCCCGAGTTGCCTAGGCTAGAGTGGAGGGGTTCCTCTGTTAGTGCAGCTAGTCGGGTTATTTCCTTCATGAAGGCTGACATATGGTCGAGAAGGGTTGTCTGGCGTATCTTGCTTATGTGCAGGACACCACCGCCGAGTCTCTGAGGATTGATTCAGTGCTAGTGGTTCGAGAGTTTGCCGATGTATTTCCTTCAGACCTTCCAGGCATGCCTCCGGATTGTGATATTGATTTCTGCATTGATTTAGCTCCAGGCACCCAGCCTATATCTATTCCTCTGTATCGTATGGCTCCAAAAGAGTTGAAGGATTTGAAGGAGCAACTTGAGGAGTTGTTGGCTAAGGGGTTCATCCGACCGAGTGTATCGCCGTGGGGTGCTCCAGTTCTATTCGTGAAGAAGAACGATGGGTCCATTCGGATGTGTATTGATTACCGCCAGTTGAACAAGGTCACCATCAAGAATAAGTATCCTTTGCCGCGCATCGATGATTTGTTTGACCAGTTGCAGGGTGCTCGGGTGTTTTCTAAGATTGATTTGAGATCGGGATATCATCAGTTGAGGATTCGGGCCTCAGATGTTCCGAAGACTGCTTTTCTTACGAGATATGGCCATTATGAGTTCTTGGTGATGTCCTTTGGCTTGACTAATGCCCCAACATCATTTATGGACTTGATGAACAGGGTGTTCAGGCCGTACATTGATTCTTTTGTCATTGTCTTCATTGATGACATTCTGATTTACTCACGTAGCCTGGGAGAGCACGAGAAGCATTTGAGAGTGGTTCTCCAGACTTTGCGAGAACAAAAGCTATATGTCAAGTTCTCTAAGTGTGAGTTTTGGTTGGATTCCGTGGCATTATTGGGACATGTGGTATTCGGAGAGGGTATCGAGGTTGATCCTAAGAAGATTGAGGCAGTTCAGAGTTGGCCACGTCCTACTTCAGCTACAGAGATCAGGAGTTTCTTGGGTCTAGCAGGCTACTACCGGCAATTTATGGAGGGCTTTTCATCCATTGCAGCCCCACTGACTAGATTGAATAAGAAGAATGCCTCGTTCCGATGGTCCGACGAGTGTGAGGCGAGCTTTCAGAAGCTCAAGACAACATTGACCTCAGCGCTAGTTCTGGTATTGCCTTCCGGTTCTGGGATGTATACAATGTATTGTGACGCTTCACGTGTTGGCTTGGGGTGTGTGTTGATGCAGGAGAGGAGAGTTATTGCTTATGCTTCGTGCTAGCTGAAGGTTCACGAGAAGAATTACCCTGTGCACGATTTGGAGTTGGTGGCGATTGTTCATGCCCTTAAGATTTGGAGGCATTTCTTGTATGGGCTGTACTTGTATTGGCAAAAAAGAGTTTCACACGTAATCCAGCTTTTGACAACTCAGCCAGTCACGTGGACACAGGAAAATGCGACAACTGGATGTGATTCTTTGAAGAGGTACGCTGCAAAGAGGAACAATTCAGTAAACCCTCGAGCTTATCAGCCACGGAAAACTCAACCTGATCAAAACAGGGGAATGGCACGGTCAGAATGAATCTAGAGAAAGCTACGGGCAGATTCAAAGACCCACAATTGATTACTCGAATGTTATGTAACCGTACCCCAATTACCGTTATCCTTTGTAACACCTCATTAATGTCATAATTAGTCATTAATGAGCAACCATAGCAAGAGTTGTACGTTATAAGAATCTCCTAGATAAGGGAGGGGAATATAGCTTGTAAAGGCATCTGATTCTCGAATATAATTGACTTCGCTTTTCTATTTCTGCAATATTGTATGTTATTCATTTTTCTCCATTTCCTTGATTATCAGTAACTCGTGTTCATCTTAAAAATAAGCTTTAGTCAAAGGGTCTAATTCTTTGGTTAAACAGTCCTGTGAGGTTTATACGAACCATCGCAGCTTGCAGCACTTGTTCAAGTAGAGGGATCTTAATTTGAGGCAGCACAGGTGGATTGAGCTGCTGAAGGATTATGACATCACCATTCTTTATCATCCGGGCAAGGCAAATGTGGTAACAGATGCTTTGAGCAGGAAGGCGGAGAGTATGGGTAGCTTGGCTTATATTGCAGCAGAGGAAAGACCTCTAGCCTTGGACATTCAGTCCTTGGCTAATCACCTGGTGAGATTAGACCTTTCAGAGCCTCGCCGAGTTTTAGCACACATGGTTGCTCAGTATTCGTTATTGGGAGAGATTAAGGCTCGGCAGTTTAATGATCCGTACTTGGCAGAGCTACGGGAGACAATGGTTCAGGGTGGTGCCAAGGAGGTTACTATCAGCGATGATGGTGTTCTAAGGCTTCAGGGCCGTTTATGTGTTCCTAATGTCGATGGCCTGAGAGATAGGATTCTAGAGGAGGCACACAATTCACGGTACTCTGTTCATCCTGGTGCTACGAAGATGTATCGTGATTTGAAACAACATTTCTGGTGGAGGCGGATGAAGAAGGACATTGTAGAGTATGTGGCTAGGTGTTTTAATTGCCAACAGGTTAAGTATGAGCAACAGAGGCCAGGAGGCCTACTTCAGCGAATGCCCATTCCCGAGTGGAAGTGGGAGCACATGACTATGGACTTCGTGGTTAGGTTACCTCAGACTTTGCGGAAGGTTGAAGCGGTTTGGGTCATTGTGGATATGTTACCAAATCGGCATTTCATTCCAGTGGCTACTACATATACTTCTGAGAGTTTGGCCCAGATCTGCATTCAGGAGATAGTCCGGTTGCACGGTGTGCCAGTGTCCATTATATCAGGTCGAGGTCCTCAGTTCACCTCACAGTTCTGGAGAGCATTGCATAGTGAGATGGGTACCCAGATATATCTCATCACAACATTCCACCCTCAGACTGATGGTCAGTTGGAGCGTACAGTTCAGATATTGGAGGACATGATCAGGGCATGTGTGATTGACTTCGGAGGTCAGTGGGACCAGTTCTTTCCTTTGGCCAAGTTTGCTTACAATAATAGTTATTAGTCCAGCATCGAGATGGCTCCATTTGAGGCCTTGTATGGTCGGCGATGTCGTTCTCCTATCGGGTGGTTTGAGCCTGGCGAGGCTAGGTTATATGGCACTGACCTGGTGAAGGATGCTTTGGAGAAAGTGAAGTTGATTCAGGAGAGGCTCCGCACAGCACAGTCCAGACAAAAGAGTTACGCGGATCAGAAGGCGCTTGATGTATCATTTATGGAGGGAGATAAGGTTCCATTGAAGGTCTCGCCGATGAAGGGTATTATGAGGTTCGGAAAGAAGGGCAAGCTGAGCCCGAGGTTTATAGGTCCCTTCGAGGCGTTGAGGCGAGTTGGGGAGGTTTCTTATGTGCTAGCTTTACCTCCCAGTTTGTCAAGAGTTCATCCAGTCTTTCATGTATCCATGCTCTGGAGGTTCCACGCCGACTTCTCTCACGTGGTTGATTTCAGCACTATTTAGTTGGATGAGAAATTGGGCTACGAGGAGGATCCAGTTGCCATTATTGACAGGCAGGATCGCCAGTTTAGGTCCAAGAGAGTTTCTACTTTGAAGGTCCAGTGGAGGGGCCAACCAGCCGAAGAGGCGACCTGGGAGTTCGAGGAGGACATACGGAGCAGATATTCGCACTTATTCAGCACTTCAGGTATGATTCTAGACTAGTTCGAGGATGAACGTTTGTTTAAGAGATGGAGAATGTAACGATCCGACCGGTCGTTTTGCGTTATCGTACCCCGTTCCCCTAAATGAAATTTCCCATAGTGGCTTATTGTGATTATGACTTGCGGGGATGGGTGGTTTGGGAGTCGGAAGCGTTTAGAGTGATATGGAACACTTGGTTCCTTAAGGTTGACCTTTAAGGCCAAGTTTGACTTCGGTCAACATTTTGAGTAAACGACCTCCGAATCGAGTTTCGACGGTTCCGGTAACTTCGTATGATGATTTCGAACTTGGGCATATGTTCGGAATGGGTTTTGGATGACCCGAGAGCGTTTCGGCGCCCAATAGCGAAATAAGAGTTTCCTTAGGTTCATATTGTGGTCTGGGACATATTTTTGTGTTATCGAGGTCCAAATGGAATTCCGAGATTGGGAATAGATCCATTATGTCATTTATGACTTGCTTGCAAAATTTGGTGTCGTTCCGAATAGTATAGGTCGATTCGGCGCATTGTTAGCAAATTCAAGAAACTTAAAGTTCCTAAGTTTGATTCTAGGGGTTTTGAGGTGTGATTTTGAGTTTTAGCATTGTTTTGGGTGTTCCGAAGGCTCGAGTGAGTCCGTATTATGATTTGGGACTTGTTGGTATATTTGGACGGGGGCTCGGGTGAGCCCAAGTGCCTCTCGGGCACCAAACGAGGCCAAAACCCAGCTGAAGCAGTTGCTGGTGCACCTGACCTGGTGTGACCGCAGGTGCGGTTGCCCAGTCGCAGGTGCGAGACCGCTCCTGCAGTCCTTGCCTTGCAGGTGCGGCTTCAGGTGAGGCTGCCCATTTCTCGCAGGTGCGGACAATATCTGCAGGAGCAGAGCCACAGGTGCGAGCCCAGGCCCCTTGCTCCTCTTCCGCAGGTGCGAGTCTTCTCTCGCAGGCGCGAGACCGCAGGTGCGGTCCTTGAGCCACAGGTGCGGAACCTCTGTAGGCAATGGGTTCTTTAAAACTCGGGACAAAATCATTTTTCACCCATTTCTTCCTCCATAGTCGACCTTGAGAGCTTGGAAAAAGGACCAAACGCCCTAGCTACTGAAAGGTAAGCAATTTCTACTCTAATATTAGTTTAATACATGAAATCCTAGGTAGATTAACCTCTTAATTAGTGAAAATCAAGGGTTAGAATAAAAACCCAGGGCTTATAAAATTTGAGGAATTACCCACTAAACTAGCTATGAAATCATACAAAAACCATATATTAATGATCTTTAGGGTATGGGTAAGTGTTTCCTTCAAGAATTTTCGGAATCCGAGCATGTGGGCCAGGGGTGTATTTTTGAGATTTTTCAAAGTAGGTTGAAATAACTACTTAATTAGGTAAATTTCATACTTTTGAGCATAGATTAATTCATGTATACAATGTTTGACTAGTTTCGAGTCCTTGAGAGACGAGTGTGGAGGATCAGGCACGTTCTTGACCCGAAAAGTAGGTTCTACACGAGGTGAGTCTCCTTTTTAACCTTGTAAGAGGGAATTGTCCCCATAGGTGATTATAAATAATTGCATGTCCTAATTTGCGGGGACTCCGCATGCACGAAGTGACGAGAGTCCGTGCGTAGCTACTATTATGTTATGTTGGGTAGCTCTAGGACTCACAAGCATGCTTTTATGTGCCTTACATGTGTCCCTAAATGTATTTGAGTTGCATAGTATCCTTGAATTGGTATGAGAGTATTAGTAAGTTATGTTCAAAAATCATATTTCTTAAGTTCTTGCTTTTACATACAATCTCTATTAAATCCCTAAATATTGAAAAATTATGTGTATGTATATGAAACTCACGTCGCATGTATGATTCGTGAGCGGGATAGCCCTACTATTATGTTAACCGCGTCGCATGTTCGATTCGCGACCGGGGTAATAGATGCATCTATGGTTCGAGCCGTTCGACCCTCGGCAATGCACATTTATTTTCGTGACGCTTCGGTCGTAAGCTTTCGGCCTATTATGTGCTATATAATTTACTGGGAGTTTTACTAGTAATTGTATAAACTGTTTCATATGAAAAAGGGAATTTATTACATTATATGCTAGTGAAATTTGACATGCAAAGGTAATTACACTTAAACTTGATATTTTATGTCTTTGTGATTACTACGACTGTTATGCCTGCCTAGTCCTTATTAAATTATGTTATTTAGAAATTTTTACCCTAGTAAGTATCACGTCTACCTCTCGTCACTACTTATTCGAGATTAGGGGGGATACTCACTAGGTACATATCTGTTTATGTACTCATGTTACGCTTCTGTACTTAATTGTACAAGCTCTGAGGCAGGTGCATCTGGGCATTCATCCGAAGCTCGTCCCTGACGTATATCTGGCGTGGACTTCTCGGTGAGTTGCTTTCCCTGACGTATCTCTTTGGCACCACCTTGGAGTTCTTCTTTTCTTTTGCTATGTCTGTATTACTTTTTTTTTCAGACAATAGGGTGAACTTGTACTTTCTTTTGGATACTCGTTTCTATTAGATGCCCATAGACCTGTGACGCCAGTTCTTGGCATGCCCACGTAGTGGATATTCTATTCTTTTGGGTTGTAATTATCGGTGGTGATTACTATATTTATTACTCACTTTTGGTTGTCTAAGTCACTTGTTTACTTCAAAATTTGAAATCTAAAAGAAAACCTCTCAAGTATGGGAAATTATTTTATAAATGAAAAAGGGGATCACTAGTAAATTAAGGTTGGCTTGCCTGACATCGGAGTTAGGCGCCATCGCGACCTAAATTGTGATTTGGGTCGTGACAAGATATTTGAAGGGGACTTCTGATTATGTGCTTTGTTACCAAGGCGTCAGGGATCTATGGTTAGTTGGATACAATGATGCTGATCATAGAGGAGATCTAGATGAGAGGAAGTCTACCTCAGGATTTCTTACTCAGTGATGGCGCCATATCATGGAGTAGTAAGAAACAATTATGTGTATCACTATCTATTATGAAAGCCGAATATGTGGCTCTCACATCAGCAGCACAAGAAGCTATTTGGTTGAAAAAGTTATTGGGACACTTGTTGGATATCACATGAAATACTAAACTAGTGTTAGTCTATTGTGACAATGAAGCCGCAATATCCTCTACTAAGGACCCTAAGTTTCATTGTAAAACCAAACACATAGATATCAAGTATAACTATGTGAGAGACATGGTTAGACGCAAGATAGTGAATGTGAAGTATGTGTCTACAAAAGATATGTTAGTAGATCCATTGACCAAGCCTTTGTCTAGAGATGCAATTGTGAGACACTCTAGGTCTCAAGGTTTGCGTAGACTTTGATATTCTTCATTTTGTTATTCATTTTTCCGTGTTCACAAAATTGATGTTCTTTAATTATCAATAAAATTGTTTGCATACATACATATTTTTATTGTTGAATGTTATGTGCATTCTTTGTTTATTTTTTTATAAGTATGTCGAGTAGACAAGAGGTTAGTCTTCTCACACAAGCAACCGCTTCCTTATCTTAGTGATGTGAGGAGATGAGACATGATTTAAAGCAAAATTATCATAAGGATAATTTGAGAGCTATTCACTTAAAATCAGAATGTCGCTTAAACAATGACATAAGGTCATTAGGGTGAAAAACGTTCACCTAGTCTACTTTGTGAGCCAAATGTGAGTTAAATATGATTTTGTAGATCAAGGAACTCAAATTTAGATACTTATGGTGTCTAAATATCATATGTACAACATTTTTTATGAGATAAAGACATACACTTCTTGAGAAAAAGGAGAAAATGCTTTAGCATGTGTTTCATACCATGTGTGCTAATATCGACCAATTGGATTAACATAAGTCCATTCTAAACTTATTGTTGTGTGAGACCTAAAGCTTTTATGTTGGCTCAAGATTTTATACCGTCAGAGACTCCGAAAAGATACTTGAGACATAGTGTGATGTTAGCTATCTTAGCGTATTTCCAAAAGACCATGTATACAAATTCGGTCTAGTGGAACATATCTAGAAAAAAGACAAACTAGTGTTAAGGGGATCGTAAGAAGAGGAAAATCATTGATGGAATCCTATTTATTTATGTTCACTAGTGCACCACTTATAACTTATGAGTTATGATTGCGTATAAAAGAAATAATGATATATGAGAATTTGAGATTATATGAAATGTGATTCATATGATCTAGGGTACTGCATACTTTATGATCTACTTGCAGGTTTGCACTCGATGAGAGGCTATATACTCCTAACAGATATATAACACTTAACTCTCAAGGTTTGCTAGTCGCATGGTCTACTTCCCTGTATGAATGATTGAGGAGATGAGATGAGAATATGTTTCTCAGACAAGATGAGCACTCTCATTATGTGTGAGAGAGATGTAGGAAATAGAATCCACTCATAAGAGGTGCTCTTAGGGCCCACTAGGGCAAAGCGCAGTAATTGTAGTAATTACTGTAGCCCTAGCTATCCCTATATAAGTACACATACTGTATACAATAACAACAACCACCCAGTACAATCCACACGTGGAGTCTGGGAGCGTAGAATGTACGCAGCCTTACCCCTACCCTAGAAGGGCAGAGAGACTGTTTCCGATAGACCCTCGGCTAAAGAAGGTGAAAGAAGCCCTGATAGAAAGTAATAGCAAGACAAATACTTAGAAAACTAAATCGAAGATAACAACAGAGAATATGAAAGCGGTACCGATAACAAGTAATAGCAAGATAATATTTAAAAAACTAAATCTAAGGCAGCAACGAGAAGTACACATACTGTATACTTCGAAAAAAGAGGATACACAGTATTTATCCTACGCTTAGTCTTCTCCTACAATTATACTAGGGTTTAGACTGTGGTTTAGGAGATTGATCCAATACACTGTGACAACCACCACCGATCAGTAATTCTAGTCGCGATTTATCCGTCTTCAGCTTCCGCTACAAAGAACAAGTAAGTTCTATGTTTATGATTTACGTGTTATCTAATGTGTTTAAATTCACCGCGTTATCCCTCATTACATCAAGAGGGGTCACCGGCAGTGACGGAGCCACATTCAACCAAGGGTATATATCCAAATAATTACACTGTATTGCCAGATAATTTTTTCTGTTTTATATTAAATTTATTATATGTTGACTCCCATTAACTTTTCGGTGTATCTAATTTTTTATATTTTGACATTCCTTGGTGAAAATTCTAGCTCCGCTACTGGGCACCGGCACCCGTAAAGTTCGGTTAATATTTCATGTATACATGTATATATCTTTAGAAAACAGTGATATATTAATAATAGAAACTCTATATACAAAGCACATTTTGTTTGAATCCAAAAACACACCCAACCTTCAAATCCTCAGTCCGACTATGACTTTATCTTCTTTCACATGCATGAAATGGAAAAGGAATGCAATAAAAAAAGTGAATAAAACCATTCAATATATATACAAGAAATCAGGCAGCGCAGAGCCACTGCTCAAGTCTTCCTTACTTTGTTATAAACTGAGCTCCTCTTTTTCAATGATTTTAATGTGCATTAAATAGTTTAGTACAATGCCAACCAAAAAAAAGAAATAAAATAGCAAACTGAATGTATAGCTTTTGCTCCGTGGTATATGGTAACTCGATTGGCACTACTGGGCTTAAGTTTGCTACCTAGTCGAAGTAAGTTACTGTACATTATTAATTGCAGTGTCTTCTTTCTTTTGCTGATAAAGGGAAAATTAACTAGTTAATTATTCAATGTAATACAAACTATAGCTATAGATTCAGGGTGTGCCAACTGCAAAGTGATTAGTTGAAAAAGCTTGTTCCCTTTAGTTGAAAAATCATGCTTTCAACCATAGCAAATGTCAATTGGATCATAGCTTTGTCAAGAAGTAATCAATTTAGGCGTCATTTTTTTTATTAGGCGTCATTATATATAGCTCAATATACAGATTCTAAGTCCACCATGAATATTCAGAGCATCCAAAAGCATTTCATCAACCATAGGTAGGGGCGGAACTAGCTTGGAGAAAGGGTGTTCAAATAAATTCTTAAAGGGCAGTCTGATGCACGAAACATCCTGCGTTCACTCAGGGTTCCGAGAAGGGCCGCACCTTAAAAGGATCGTAACGACCCGACCGGTCGTTTTGAGCCTTAAGGTTCCGTTAAGTAGTTCGAGGTTTTGAGTGGATTCATATTGTGTATTATTATTTGCGTGCATGGTCAGATTTCATTTTCGAATGTTTCGAATTGAATTTGGATGAGTGATCCTCATTTTAGAAGCTTAAGTTGAAAATGTTGACTGAGGTTTGACTTTTGTGAAAATAACCTTGGAACGGTGTTTTGATGGCTCTAATAGGTTTGTATCGTGATTTTGGACTTGGGCGTATGCCCGGAATCAAATTCAGAGGCCCGTAGGTTGATTTGTGTTGTTTTGCCGAAAGTTGGCAATTTAAAGACTTAGAACTTTGATAAGTTTGACCCTAAGTTGACTTCATAGCTATCGTGTTTAGGCTTTTGTTTCGGGATATGGAATAGGTCTATTTTGTTATTTGGAACTTGTTTGCAAAGTTTAGCGTCATTCCGAATTGATTTAATAGGAATCAGACGCGCGGTTGCGTGTTTAGAAGTTCTTGAGTTTCAAGTTGAATTCATGTGTTTTGAGGTCCGATTCATGGCTTCAGATGTTATGTTGATGAGATTCTTGTGATGGTGTGATTATTTTCCTTGTGTGTGTCATACACCTTAGGTGACTTGTTGTGTTGCTTCAATGAGCCATGTCCTTGATATTACTTGTTGACTTGGGTTGTAATAGAACACTTACACAAGCATACTCTGATGCAAGCAATTTTACGGTTCAACTTTGTGACCTACAGGTTACAGTTGCTCGAAGGCTCCCAATGAGGAAAAGTATAGTTAAGCGGCAGGTTGGATTCATAAATTGCTTTAGGTAATCGGTTCAAAGCATAAGTGTGATATTTCTTAATTAATCCCCTCGTATAAGATCATGCCTCCACCACTGATCATAGCATATACATATATTATTGTAGGCTTGTTCCCCTATGCTTTTTTGAGTATTTTAGCAGCCACACGCAATTGAGGCAAATCGATTACAATGTAGATTTTCATCCCTCATTTTCTCTTTGGAAAACAAATAATTGTGAAGGTATCACATGTTTGTTTAATGGTATATAATTGCAACGTCTAGCTGGCCCTTAATGATGCATTCGTTAAAGAATAATATGAGTAAAATGCATGAACTAAGTTTGTGTCAAAACTGCTCTGGAGATATTGATTTTCATTACTTGCATTATAAAATTAGGAATCAACAACTGAAATTAAGTAGATAGCTCAGAAGTGTTCCAAGGTGTCTTTTGACTTGTCCTACGTGAAGAAGATGGAGGATTTAGATAGTGGGATGATTAGTCAATTGAACAATTGCTTCAAAGCGCCTACTAAGGGGTCGTTTGGTTGGAAAGATGTTATCCCAGAATTAATTATCTCGGGATTAGTTATTCCATCTCTTCATGGGGATAAAAAAATCCTATAATTCCGGAATTAACTATACTATAATTTTCTCCCAACCAAACATGGGATAAACTCTTCTTAAATTTAGTCCTGGAATTAATTATTCCTTGTCTCTCGTACCAAACTTCATCCATGTTGAGAATGTAGCTTACACTGCAGCACACCTATATTTCTTAGGGCTAGCCTACAATTTGGAAGATGGCAATCAGGCACGTGTGTTAGATTGTGAATTCTCTAAATTGCTGGAAAGGTTAAGTCCTTTTAGGGCTGAACCGAGGCAGCTTTATCTGAGAGTCTTGATAGGGTCAAAGTCATCACGATCAGAGAATACAATGAACGCTGAAAGTATGTCTGATTTTGTTAATTGTCTCCAAGAGGATCTGGAGGAGGTTTAATCATGTCAAGCTAGAAATCCATCTGATTCAGAAGCTAAACGATGAAGCCATAATAGCTCCTCTACATGAACTGATTGACTATGTTCGGGAAGAGCTAATATTATCGAGAATTTTTCTCATAGATTCATTGGAGCAGTGCAAAGAGCATACTAAGATAACTGATCTTTTGACTCTTATTCAATCTGTGACCAGCCAAGCATGGTCAATCATTAATTCTCTTTCTCATGAATCAGACCACGACGAATTGGCCATGTGTCACGACCCCAGATCTGCTAGCCGTGATGACACCTAACTCACCCGCTAGGTAAGCCAACTAATAACTATCCAATTTCAATAATCTTAACAAGTCAATTAAAACAGAAAGAATTATCTGAATCTATTACATTTCACAAGGACTGGTAGTACAAATAATGAGCTATTAAAATAGAGTTTACCAAGCGGAATGAAAGAAATACATAGTCTGTTCGAAAAGTACATAAACAACACAATTTAACCTGCTAAGATTGCGCCTAACAACAGAGGCAGCTAAAACATGGACGCGGGTACATCTTCAAGTCCAACAACCCTCAGACACAACAGCAACTGCAGCCAACATCTGCATACAATGTGCAGAAGTGTAGTATCAGTACAACCGGTCCCATGTACTGAGTAAGTAATAAACCTAACCTTAGGTTGGAAACAGTGACGAGCTAACACCGGGTCGGGTCCAGCACCAATATTTCCACAAGGGTTCATAATAGCACAAATGCAAGTATAAAAGAGTTTATCCCAGAAGTAACAATACTCAACTCGTTCACAGTTCCAGAAAATTAAGTATACTTTTCAAGTATCTTAGTAAAATTCAATTCTTTTACTAAGCAAATGTAAAAAATACAAGTTTGAAACCTGTGATTTTTCTCAAAAATCCTTTCACCGGTAAGTGAGAAGTTTCGTTTCTTTCCAAATAACGAGTATAAAATCCCTCTCTATGCCCATATATAAATGTGTGTAAAAATCATGAATAACGTGATACCGTACAACATGAGGAATAATGCATCTCTATGCAGGTATGTCATGTATGCATGCTAATGCCATGTATCCCAGAGATGAATCATGTACTCACACTCTCAGAGTACTCAATCTCACTATCTCACTCTTTCCACTCATCAATGTTGAACCACTTGATACTGTATATGGCACATACGACCCAGGGAAGATCTATCCCGGAGTATATACATCACTGATCATCAATCACTCAGCACCGAGGAAGGACAATCCAGCCTCATGAAGAAGATCCATCTCCAAGTATATAATGCTTCGGACAAAATCCATGTCTAGGGAAATCCATCCCTCAACGATATATCGAGGCTCAACCACTCGGTACTGTATATGGCCCGTGCGGCCCAGGGAAGATCCACTCCCAGAATATATACATCACTGATCATCAGTCTCCAGTACCGAGGAACCAGGCCAATCCAGCCCTATGGAGAAGATCCATCTCCATACAATGTAAGATCCATCCCTGAATATAATCAATCGCGCGCACTGGGGGTGTGTAACATACTCCGGAGAGGCGCCTACAACCCAAGCGCTATCATAAGCCAATCCCGACATAAATCAATCAGGCTCTCGGCCTCCATCAGTCATAAATCAATATCACATGCTGCGGTGTGCAGCCCGATCCCACAACTGTCACTCATAATCAGCCTCTCGGCCTCACTCAGTCATCACTCTCTCCAGTCTCATCCACGGGCTCTCAATGTCATGAAAACTGACCCGGGATAATGATATTATGTATCAATAAGTAACCTCTGAGACTGAGATGTGATATGAATGCATGAATGTGACTGAGTGTGAATATCAATGAAATCGATGAGATGAAAGCAAGAAATGACCACTATAGGTTCAAACAATATCAACATAACGCATAAACATGATGTTTGGCATAATTGACAGCTCAAGTACTTTATCACATGGGGAAAATACAAATATCAGCAAAATAGGGCCACTATGAAGGGCCATGAGAACAACAGAGTCCCAATTCACAGGGTGCACGCCCACACGCCCGTCACCTAGCATGTGCGTCAACTCAATACCAATCACATACACATAATGCAGGGTTTTGTACCCTCAACACTATGCTTAGAAGAGTTACTTACCTTAATCAAGCAAAAATCCTACTCCGCGACGACCTTGCCTCTCGACTCGGCCTCCAAATGCCTCGAATCTAGCCACAAATAATTCGATACAATCAACACGAGCTAAAGGAATCAATTCCATAAGAATATGCTAAGCTTTAGGTCGATAGCCAAAAATTCAGCTCAAAAGCCGAGCCCCGGGCCCACGTCTCGAAATCCGACAAAACTCGCAAAATCCAACAACCCATTTGATTATAAGACTAACCATACTAGTTTCACTCAAATCCGACCTCGAATCGGCTTTCAAATCTCAAAACCCATCTTATGAAGTTTCTACTATTTTTTCCAAAATTTTCACCCCAAAGTACTAATCAAATAATGAAATTAGTGATATATTCATGCATATTAGCCAAATCCGAGTTAGAAATACTTATCCCGATGAATTTCTTGAAAAATCTTCGAAATATCGTCACAACCCAAGCTCCTTAGGTCAAAATATGAAATAAAACTTTGAACCTCGTATTTATAGTTCACCCCTCGGATTCTAAATACGCGGTCCGCGAACTTTCACCGCTCCCGCGCACCCCTCACCATGGTCCGCGAGTTTCTCACCGCGGCCGCGAACTTCCTCATTTCTGTGGATGCGTCCAAACTTACGCGGTCCACGCCAGCCTCCCCGTTGATCACAAAATTTCCGCCACCCCAGCGAAATCCCTCCGCGGTCCGCACCAATATTACGCGGCCCGCGCTTCCAACATCAGAAACCCAACACCAGCACACCAGCAACTGTTTTCAATAGATAAACTCATCTGATACCCATTCGAAACACACCCGAGGCCCTCGGGAACTCAACCAACCTCTCCAACACGTCCCATAACATCATTCAAACTTAGTCGAACCTACGAATCACTCAAAACAACACCAAAACATCAAATCAAACTCAGATTCAAGCCTAAGAACTTATAACTCCTAAATTTCGCCATCGACGCCAAAACCAATCAAATCATCCCCGAAAGACCCCAAATTTTGCACACAAGTCAAATGTGACACCACGAAACTACTCCCACTCCCGGAATCACAATCCGAATCCGATATCTCAAAAAGTCAAACTTGGTCAAACCTTTCCAATCTGAAGCTTCTAGCTGAGAATCCTTATTCTCAATCCAATTTCGAATAACCTGAAACCAAAACCAACGGTTCATATAAGTCACAATACAACATACGGGGATACTCATGCCCGTAAACTACCGAGCGAAATACAAATGCTCAAAACGAGCGGTCGGGTCGTTACATCCTCCCCCACTTAAGCATATGTTCGTCCTCGAACGTGCCGAGAGTTGTTCTTCAAACAATCCATCTACCACATCACCTTACCATGCACATACCCGGGGGTGATCCCACGTCACCCTATCCCATATAGGTCTGATAAAACAACATAACTGAAATTTCCTAAGTCAACTCGGTCCACATGCCTTAGAACCCAATTTCTACATCCGATATTTCTATAATCTCAAAATATCGCATCAACACAATGTATAAGTCTGGACAAGCTGTATCAAGCCATAGTCATAACCCAAGATGAAATCACATGATATCCCACTTAACTCAGAAACGCATAGGGATAATTTATAATCACAGTAGTTTCTCAGAACAACCAAATTCCGGTAATAAACCCATTATCAAACAGAGACTCGTCCTAACACCTTCATATACTACCAACGATGAAAGAAACACGCAGAAACCCATAACCATTCATCGGATGAGCAAGATGTGAAACCCTTTCTCCCTCTATAGGTACTAAAGCAAATTCTAAGCCGATCAGCATCAATATCCTTCCAAATATACCGCAATCAGATCCGATAGCACCCATTCTAGGTATAATGACCTCATTTCATCCGTCCCAACCACTCTAATGACATGACACATCAATACATCTTAAAGCCACGACCCGTGCAACTCGTGCACCAATAAGCAACCAGCCAAGTATACTCAAACATAGGAAATGAATCAAGCGAGAGAACCGTCCCGCAAGCTCAACAAATACCGCCATGACGAGATGCTAAAAACCCATCACATACCGTAGAACCATAACACACGAATCTAACACAAGGATCTTATTGCAACATAACTTTGCTGCAATGCGCGACCCCATCCAAACATTGTTCCTCATTAAGTACCTCAAGTCACAATGCTCAAAGTGAATTACCATAATAACAGAGAATCAGACGATACAATGCCACTCAAACGCGAAAGAACATAATTGATACGCCCTAAATCATGCAAAACCCAATTACTCATCTCCTTCAATTTCCTCTATAATACCACAATAGAACCGCACCATGTGTGCCCAAAACCAACGACTCACAACTCCTCGTAGCATAGAAGAGCAACTCATAAATCATTTCAGCACACGGATAAGCTTAGCAGCAACCAAATAACACGTCCCTCAAAAATAGCATTATAGAGTACATAAATCCAACTCGGTGTAGAATACACATCCCTAATTGGGCCTACCAATGGACCCTCAAATCGACTCTGCCACCCACAACTAGGTCAATAACCCTTCGAAAGTCCACCATAACTGAGTCACACACACACCATCACTTGTCTAGCTTCGGCCACAACCTCACAATCCGCAACTATGAAACAATCTACTCCTGAGAACTCCCAATCTCCAAATTCATAGAACACACTTACCACCATATTTGATCCCCACTCCACCACCAGAATGTCTAACACATCTCTCATACACGATCATCCCCCGAGGAATACTTCTATAATTCTTCCATGCCACATAGCAAAATTTGAATATCTACAGTCGATCAACCAGGAGAGTGATGCAGAACCAATAAAGTCTCCATCAATCAAACATATCGCCCTTCCCGAAATGAATACTCTCGTCAAGACATACCAAATAGTAACATCATTATCTAGTCATCTAAAGTCGTCCATGCTGCCTGCGAATTTCATGACCTTCCTTTCGAAACTGAATTGTGACCTTGCACCTGCAGTTCTCAATACTACACAACACACCGTACCCAGTATGCCATCATATGAAAAGAATGCAAAATCTCAAAACTAACTCCGAGTCGCAAGAAACTACATGCTCGATTAGCCAATAACTTCCCATTTGATTTCGTCCTGGAGAAATCACAATACACAACATGCCCCACAAACCAGTAAGAAATACATATATCAAATCATGGTAGAAACCAACAAGAACTTTCTGAGATCCCATTTGCACTTAACCACACAATCAAGATTGATTACGTCTAACTCAACTAAGCTACACAGGTCGCCAAAAATCCAAAAGCATTGACACGATTCACATCTAGGAACTCACCACATCATAAGCACCCAAAGAACCGATCTTACTCATTACCACGCCTATGCAACCTACTACCACGCTGACCTATTCCTCCGAGTCACTTCTAGATTACCTTCAATTTGATTCTTCTCCTTTCCATAATACCACAATCCTCAACCAAAACTCACCACGCAAGACCCTGGCATAAAACCACATCTCCCTAAGGCTCATAAGACGTTGAATGCTCCCTTATGCACCCCAAAAGTACCACAACTCAAATATTTACTCCGAAGAGACTTTCTATGAATTTAAGCTATTCTTTCCCTTCCCTAATGCCGAAATGTAGAATCCGTAATGATATTGAAATACCATGAATCTTGACGCCTTCCAATGTAAACCTCAGGTCCTAGCCATATACAATTCTTGAAGAATTATAATTGCTTCATTAAATCTTGAATCCATTCAGACCATTCTCAAGAGTTTTCCATTCTGCTCAAATCTCAACTAAACTGACCTAACAGACCGAACAACCTGTGCCCCATTAGCAAAATAATAACCAAGGAAGTAATCCACACTTCTAAGCAACTGGGTGAATCCCTACTTCGTGCACACTACATACCTTATGAATAACAGCTCAATCATTCAATTTTTCCCATATACTTACCAAACCTAATACAACCCGTATCAAGAAATTCTTCTACTCGAGTCATCCTCGATCTCCACCTCTACAAGTCATAACTGATTCACCGATATACCTCAAACTGAAACCAATATAACACATAATCGGGCCATCAACTTATCAATAGCAGGCTCCCCCACTTGGCTCAAAACCATAGACCAAAACACACAATAACTCACAATGCACACACTTTATTACTATCATAATACTACATGTGAGATTCAGCTAAATCTTTCATAAACTCATGTAACACAAACCACATCATACCTCAAATCATCTGCTAAGCTCGCATTCGCCATTATAATAGTCAGGCCAACTTCCACAAGTAATCTAAGCTCAAATTGCAACATATATCATTCACTGGTAAAAGAGGACTCGCTACAAAACAACATAAGGATATCACAACCTCAGGACACCCCGCAGGAGATAACCCTACCTGCTTGGACTCAAACCTATACCTCTCCATAATCATAACTACTACATTTCACTTTATTTCCCTGAGTCTGAACTCATAACACAACATGAAAATCTACTTCATTCCACTACAACTACATGAGAAATCTTTCAACACACCCATAACTCGAGGCCATACGCCAGATCAAGACAAAATCAAACACCCATCAGTCCTTGCTACATCTTAAGTATACTCTTCTTGTCACATCCAAACAATCTGAACACCTCTCACCATCAAATCATACTCACCGCATAGTCATCTAGTCACAAAATCCCACCAATAAGGACACAAATGAACCTATAAGTCCCAAATGCACGTGCTCACACAATTGAAATCTCAGTACTCAAGCCACAGATAAAACCCAGCCTCAAGTCCTCCAGACTGGCCCATCGTCAACATGCATAAACCACATCCCGCACCTCAGTCACGAAAATCACAAGCTATCGATGCACAGCTGATACCGAGCGCTCATGCGTGCACACAAATGCGTGGAAGGAATTCAAGAAGTTACGCTTCAAGATGAATCAATAACGAACGATAAGGAAAGAAAGACGGGAAGTGTATCCTAAATGTCCTGTAACCTCTCGATGATAGGTATGGACGTCATCATACGGATTTGCAAGACTCTACTAGACACTCGCTCATGACTTGTAGAACCTATAAACCTAGAGCTCTAATACCAACTTGTCACGACCCCAGATCTGCTAATCGTGATGACACCTAACCCACCTGACAGGTAAGCCAACTAATAACTATCCAATTTCAATAATCTTAACAAGTCAATTAAAATAGAAAGAATTATCTAAATCTATTACATTTCCCAAGGACTGGTAGTACAAATCATGAGCTTTTAGAATAGAGTTTACAAAGTGGAGTGAAAGAAATACATAGTCTGTTCGAAAAGTACATAAACATCACAATTTAACCTAAGACTGCCCCGAACAAAAGAGGCGGATATAACATGGACGCGGGTACATCTTCAATTCCAACAACCCTCGAACACAGCAGCAGCCGCATCCAACATCTGCACGCAATGTGCAGAAGTGTAGTATCAGTACAACCGACCCATAACAACACAAATGCAAGTATAAAAGAGTTTATCCCGGAAGTAACAATACTCAACTCGTTCACAGTTCAAGAAAATTAAGTATACATTTCAAGTATCTTAGTAAAATTCAATTCTTTTACGAAACAAATGTCAAAAATACAAGTAAGTTTGAAACCTGTGATTTTTCTCAAAAACCCTTTCACCGGTAAGTGAGAAGTCTCGTTTTCTTTCCAAATAACGAGTATAAAACCCCTCTCTATGCCCATATATAAATTTGTGTAAAAATCATGAATAACGTGATACCGTACAATATGAGGAATAATGCATCTCTATGCAGGTATGTCATGTATGCATGCTAATGCCATGTATCCCAGAGATGAATCATGTACTCACACTCTCAGAGTACTCAATCTCACTATCTCACTCTTCCACTCATCAATGCTCAACCACTCAGTACTGTATATGGCCCGTACGACCTAGGAAAGTTCTATCTCGGAGTATATACATCACTGATCATCAATCACTCAGCACCGAGGAAGGCCAATCCATCCCCATGGAGAAGATCCATCTCTAAGTATATAATGCTTCGGACAAGATTCATGTCCAGGGAAATCCATCCCTCAATGATATATCGAGGATCAACCACTCGGTACTGTATATGGCCAATGCGGCCCAAGGAATATCCATCCCGGAATATATACATCACTGATCATCAGTCTCCAGTACCGAGGAAACACGCCAATCCAGCCTCATGGAGAAGATCCATCTGTATACCAGAGAAGATACATCCCTGAATATAATCAACCGCGCTCATTGAGGGTGTGTTACAGACTCCGGAGAGGCTCCTACAGTCCAAGCGCTATCATAAGCCAATCCAGGAATAAATCAATCAAGCTCTCGGCCTCCATTAGTCATAAATCAATATCACATATTGCGGCGTGCAGCCCGATCCAATAATTGTCACTTATAATCAGGCTCTCAGCCTCACTCAGTCATCACTCTCTCCAGTCTCACCCATGGGCTCTCAATGTCATGAAAACTGACCCGGAATAATGATATGATGTATCAATAAGTAACCACTGAGACTGAGATGTGATATGAATGCATGAATGTGACTGAGTATGAATATCAATGAAATCGATGAGATGACAACAAGAAATGACCACTATAGGTTCAAACAATATCAACATAATGCATAAACATGATGTTTGGCATAATTGTGAGCTCAAGTACTTTATCACATGGGGAAAATACAAATATAAAAAAAAATAGGGCCACTATGCAGGGCCATGAGAACAACAGAGTCCCAATTCACAGGGTGCACGCCCACACGCCCGTCACTTATCATGTGAGTCACCTCAATGTCAATCACATACACATAATGCAGAATTTCGTACCCTCAGCACTAAGCTTAGAAGAGTTACTTACCTTAATCAAGCAAAAATCCTACTCCGCGACGACCTTGCCTCTCGACTCGGCCTCCAAATTCCTCGAATCTAGCCACAAACAATTCGATACAATCAACACGAGCTAAAGGAATCAATTCCATAAAAATATACTAAGCTTTAGGTCAACAACCAAAAAGTCAGCTCAAAAGCTGAGCCCCGGGCCCACTTCTCGAAATCCGACAAAAGTCACAAAATCTAAGAACCCCTTCGATTATAAGACTAACCATACTAGTTTCACTCAAATCCGACCTCGAATCGGCTTCCAAATCTCAAAACCCATCTTATGAAGTTACTACTATTTTCCCCAAATTTTCCACCCCAAAATACTAATCAAATGATGAAATCAGTGATATATTCATGTATATTAGCCAAATTCGAGTTAGAACCACTTACCCAGATGAATTTCTTGAAAAATCTTTGAAAAATTGTCACAACCCAAGCTCCTTAGGTCAAAATATGAAATAAAAATCTGAACCTCATATTTATAGGGCACCCTTCGGATTCTCAATACGCGGTCCGCAAATTTTCACCGCCCCCGCGCACGCCTCACGGCGGTCCGCGAACTCCCCCATTTCTGCGGACGCGTCCAAACTTACGCGGTCTGCCTAGCCTCCCCGCTGACTGTGAAATTTCTGCCGCCCCAGCGAAATCCTTCCGCGGTCCGCGCCAATATTGCGTGGCCCGCACTTCCAACATAAAAAACCCAACACCAGCACACCAGCAGCTGTTTTCAACAGATAAACTCATTTGATACCCATTCGAAACACACCCGAGGCCTTCGAGACCTCAACCAACCTCGCCAACACGTCCCATAACATCATTCAAACTTAGTCGAACCACGAATCACTCAAAATAACACCAAAACATCAAATCAAACTCGGGTTCAAGCCTTAGAACTTATAACTCCTAAATACCGCCATCAATGCTGAAACCAATCAAATCTTCCCCGAAAGACCCCAAATTTTGCACACAAGTCAAATGTGACACCACGAAATTATTCTCACTCCCGGAATCGCAATCCGAATCCTATATCTCAAAAAGTCAAACTTGATCAAACCTTTCCAATCTGAAGCTTCTAGCTGAAAATCCTTCTTCTCAATCTAATTTCGAATAACCTGAAACCAAAAGCGACGGTTCACATAAGTCACAATACAATATACGGGGCTACTCATGCCCGTAAACAACCAAGCAAAGTGCAAATGCTCAAAACGACCGGTCGGGTCGTTACACCATGAAAATTAGTCCCTTGCATTTCCAATTGCTTCTAAAATGCTCAAAAACATCATCATCATATATCCCCACGATTGACAAGATTTTGATGGGTTTCATGAATATTGTCACACCTCCTTTTTCCGACACAGGGGTTGGATATGGGAGTTTTTCCAATTAAAGTGAC
>ML377480.1:0-71973 GCA_005239525.1 Nicotiana knightiana | reverse complement strand
GTATATATAACTTATTATAGTATATGTTAGTGTGTGTATGTATATAACATTCATTCATCACTAGTAACACAAGGTCGGGTTATTTTAGGGATTTATACACTTGTAAATAGATTCATCAACTTATAACCTAGTGATAAATGAATTTTATATACATACACACACTAACATATACTATAACAAGTTATATATACGTTATAGTATTATAGTGAAGTATTTGTGTGTGTCTATATATATATATATATATATATATACATGAAGCGCTAGTAACACAGGATCGGGTTATTTTAGGGATTTATACACTTGTAAATTGATTAATCAACTTATAACCTAGTGATGAATGAATGTTATATACATAAACACACTAGCATGTTATATACATACACACACTAGCATATATACGTTATAGTATTACAGTGAAGTGTCTGTGTGTGTGTCTATATATATATATATATATATATATACATGAAGCGCTAGTAACACAGGATCGGGTTATTTTAGGGATTTATACACTTGTAAATTGATTAATCAACTTATAACCTAGTGATGAATGAATGTTATATACATAAACACACTAGCATGTTATATACATACACACACTAGCNTACAATTTTAACTACATATATAGCATGTTAGAGTATATTTTAGTGTATTCATCTATTGTATTACAAAAGTGTTAACGGATTACATTTATATTATTTAGATAGTAAATATAAAAGTAATTTTTAATTTTGACCAATGTTGATCTGAAAACAGACCAACTTTGATCGCTAATTATCCAAAAATCAAAATTAGTGACCAAAGTTAGTCGCTAATTATAAATCAGATTTATTTTGTATTTTATAAAATATTTAAAATAATAACATAATTATTAAACATTAGAATTGGGTCCCAGATTAGCGACCAAAATTGGTCTCTATCTGCTTCTTCTTTCTTAAGCGACAACCTTTGGTCGCTAATTTTAAATTATATTTATTTATATTTTATAATTTTTTTAAATAATAATATAATTATTAAAATTTTATATCTGGGTCTCAGATTAGCGACCAAAGTTGGTTTCTATTTGCTTTATCTTTCATATTTGGTCGCTAATTTTAAATTATATTTATTTATATTTTATAATTTTTTTAAATAATAATATAATTATTAAAATTTTATATCTGGGTCTCAGATTAGCGACCAAAGTTGGTTTCTATTTGCTTTATCTTTCATATTTGGTCGCTAATTTTAAATTTTATTTATTTAAATTTTATAATTATTTAAAATAATAATATAATTATTAAAAATTTTATAACTGTGTCCCACTTTAGCGACCAAAGTTGGTCGCTAATTTTAATATTTCCTTGACCAAGCAAGTCTGACCAGTCCGGTCAACATTTTGATCACATTATCGACCAAAAAGCGACCAACCTTGGTCGCTAATTTATTTAAAATTATTTTTTTAATAATTTTATCCAATTTAGCGACCAACTTTGGTCGCTTTTTTTGATATACCGATTTTGGTCGCAAATTTTTGGTCGCTTTTTGCCGGATTTTTAGTAGTGTTAATCATGTAGTCCTAGCGTTTCCTGTTCTTATATATATATATATATATATATACACACACACACACACACACTTCGGGGTACTACTTTAACTATATATAGCTTGTTATAGTATATGTTACTATATCCATTAAAATGTTAACGGATTACATTTATATATTTAGATAGTAAATATTAAAATGATTCAAATGTTTAACCATGTTTGACCTAATAACTGACCAACTTTGGCCGGTTATTTTCCAGAATATAAAATATACCGACCAACTAAATGATTCGCCCGCAATAACCGACCAACTTTGGTCGGTAATCTTAAATATAAATTCTTTTAATTTTATAAAATATTTTAAATAATACTATAATTATTAAAATTTAAAAAATTTGGGTTCACATTACCGACCAAAGTTGGTCGGTAATCAAAAAGTTACTTTGATTAAGTAAGTCTGACCACTTCGATCAACTTTTTGACCATTATACCAACCAACTTTGGTCGATATTTAATTTTAAAAAATATAAAATATTTATTTTTGTAGTTTCCGTCCGTGTTGGACGGGTTTTTTGTCGCTTTTTTTGACCGACCAACGTTAGTCGGTATGACTTGGTTGATTTTTTCCTGATTTCTAGTAGTGAAAAGAACTTGAGACTTAAAACAAAGTGTAAAGCTAGTTATTATTTATGTATGGGGTTGAACTAAATTAAAATTCCAATAAGGGAAGTTAATTTGCTTCCTAAACTTGGTAATTGTATAGGGTAGGGGTTGTCTTTGTCATGGTGACTTTCATGGCTATATTAAATTTTGCAATTAAGACTTGCACAATTGACACTATTCTAATTCTGCAATGCTAGCTCAGAATTAAAGACTCAAATTAAAGAGAGTTAAAAGTTGTTAAGTAGTAGTTTAAATAGTGCAAGAGCTTTCATAGTTTTTTCTACCCCATATGTAGTTGTCAAATGTGACAGAAGAAATTAAACTAAGCATTCATTAACCAAATCCTCTCTGAATCTATAGGACAGTGATGTTTCGACGGTTCTATTTAATCTTAACGACTTCTCTTTTTTGTTTTTATTACCTTCAAAGGTTTTCGATGAACTCTTTTGTTGAAATCTTAAATAAGATGACCTGCTCACCAAAAAAAAAAAAAAATGTAACAGCTTGAAATAATTAATACCATCTTCAACATTTCATGTAATATAATTTGAAAATTGTTTTGTTACTTGACTAGTAAAACATGTTACATGCAGACATGTTCCCCGCTCTTCTGTTGTTAATATATTTTGTTAACACAATTTAATAACGATTTTAAGTTATATATATCGGTAGCATAAGAAATATTTTATAACTCCGAATGACAACAACTGTAACTACGTATAAGATTTTGAAGGAGTCCGCGTGTATGTTTAATCTGCTGGAAAAGAAACGAATAATACTCATATACATAATTTATGCAAGTATTGGGGCTAAAAGGGGAGAGTAATTTAAAAGAAACCCCTAATGATCATTACATTGATTTTTTATAGTAACTCTTTCCTTTTCTTGAATATGGGGAGGAAGAAAATATGATCATACGTATCATTTGAATTGTGTGATTCTTTTATTCAAAAGCTTAATTAATAGTATCTAAAAATCTTAAAACGAGACACTTTATTTACTTAATTTGATCTTCAGCATATTCTATTACGTACGTGTATGCATGAATTATTTTCGTGATCAAGAATTTGATCTTTTAAATGGTTGTTAGCTGTAAAACTCAAAACCAATTAAGAGTTCTACTTACATGTTACTATATTATATATGTTAAATATTAATGAGTGAATATTTTGAGTGAATTCATTTAAAAGTTCAAACTATTAGAGTGGTATTTTTTAATTAGTACTTGCTTAATTATGCCTCTTAATTGAGTTACGCCTTATGCCTCACTCTTCTTCAGTTATAAATACAATCATTTTGCGGTCGTAACCGGTGTTTTAGAAGGCGTGGACGTAAAGCGAGCCTTTTTCATATGCTTCAGCGAGACGTAAGCCCCGAGACACGGGGCATAAGTCGATGGATATTTAATTTTTAATATTTTACAAAATAATATAATTAGAGAAAATATTTATAAACAGGTAAAATTGCATAAAAATTAAAGAAAATTATAAATATGTGAAATATATATATAGATGTGCTCCATCCCCACAAAAAACTAGTCAAAACAATATATTATACGCTACTTAAAAGCACAAGTAACTTGAGTCGAAAAGAATAAAGCTTTCTATATGGAGAAATAAAAAGGATAACTAACCTGCAATTTGAACTTTGAACTTGCTGCTGTGAAGAAGAATAGAGTTCTCTTTGTATTTGTCAATATTTAATATTCGTTGCTTTTGGGAGATATTAGCAGACTAGCGGATAAGATAAAGAATTGGAAAATACCATGAATTAGGGCTTCAATCAATAAAACAAGTCTTCAGTTTTAAATTTAATACATTTCAGTACCTTTTTAAAACTTTTGAGTAATTACCAAGCTGAATTTTGAGAATTTGTGTATTATATGAAGGACTTATTCAACAAATTTTATTTTTATTTGAAAAAGTCTCTGGGGCTTACGGCGCACTAAAAAAACGCGCCTCAAACGCCCGGACGTACGCCCTGAACGCCTGGGCATACGCTTCTTGAGACTTTCGCGATATACTATCTCCTCGGGACGTTTTTGGTGCACCACGTCCCAGGGCTCGCTCCAAAAACAACTTTTAAAACACCGGTCGTAACTGGCATGATGTAAATACTAGGAAGAAAAACGATAATGTACAACGTTATGTAAAGTAATATAAAAAGATGTTGGGTCTATTATTTTTTTGGGGTCTGCTGACTTTCAGCTTTAATAATAGATCAATTGCAACTGTAAGGAGAGGAGCGAAAGCTAGTCGAATGGAAAGGGAGCCCAAAAAAAAAAAAAAAAAAAAGAAGAAGAAAAAGAAGGAGGGGACCAGGATATATTTCTAAGTTTGGCCTTCACGATTTAATAATACAAATTAATCACAAATACTAATTTAATTTAAAAATTAGAAGTCAATTCAGAAAATCATAACTTAACACATTTTTAGTCATTGTTTAGTTTAATATCAGTTTCTGTTTTGTTATTCACCGAGAAATAAATGCAGAAACATTTAGACAAGCCTTTGTGAAATACTCTCCGTGAATCCTTAATAGAGCCTACCACTGGTCTTGCAAATCACTCAGCCATCGTTTCAATTTTTAACTATAGATCTTTCTCAAACCTGTAACCAAACATGTAATATAAGTTATATGATATGATCACGCTAAAAGGAAACACCTAATCTGGAAAAGGAATTTTACCCGCACTCATGTTTGCATTAATTGGTGACTCTTAAGCTTATGTTATTACATATTTTGGTACAAATACACGCGTAAGTGTGTATATATATAATTTGGGTAGAAACTATTGAGTTCATTAAATCCTTAACCGAACCTCTAAATCCTCCCAAAGCACATAAAATTAAAATTCCTTTTATTTTTACTAGTTGAAGAGAGTACAGGAGTTTTTCAAGATCTTGACCCTTTTAGTGCATGGGGTTTGTGGACTGACATCTATATTCATGCAAATAATTGGAAGAAAGATGTCACGATCTAAATCTCTCTCCGTAAGAGATGGTGACGGCACCTAGTCTCTATGATTAGGTAAGTCTAACAAATTATAGAATAATAGAGATGAAAATAAAATTTAACAACTAGACTGTAACTAGAGGTGTTAATCGGGTGGGCCGGGCGGGGCTGGGTAGGGGAAAATGTGAAACACGGGTTACGAACCGGGCCGGTTACGGGTTGAGGCTTAACGGGTTTAACGCGTTCGGGTTCATCCGGGTAAAAATTAAACCGTAAGGGTTACGGGTAAATTGGGCCGGGCCGGGTTAACAGTAAATTTTTTTTTTAATTTTTTTGTATTTGTTATAACTATCGTAAAAATATAAACAAAAAAATAAACTTATAAAAATAGTGTTTGAATAAAGGATGCAAAGACTTTAAAATTCTTATATTTGAATATATCATTAAGAATTTACTTATAATTTGTAAGTTCAAAACTTCAAACTTGCAAATTAAAGTTTACATTTAATACTTCAAATTAAAGTTCAAACTTGCATTTATACGTCTAATAATATTAAGATAACAAACTAAAACATTAAGCATAAATGTATAATACGTCTAATAATATTTAAAAAACAAAAAAAAATGTAACCGTTAAAACCGGGCCGGTCCGGGCCGGTTTAACCGGTAAGTGCACTGTTCATTTTAACCGGGTTGGACCGGTCCGGGTAATCGGTAGAAAAATTATAAACGAACCAACCCCTTCTACCCCTCCTACCCAGCCCACCCGGCCCCCTTCGTACCGGGCCGGTCCAGTTCCGGTTTCAACCGGTCTGTGCCGGTCCGAAAACGGGTCAACCCGGCTCGTTTGACACCCTTAACTGTAACAAATAACTACAAAATGACAAAATGTCGCTCGGCATGTACAAGCAACCCAGCACTAGAGTATACACTAAGTTCCCAAAACCCGGTAATCATAAGTCACAAGCTACAGAAGAAAACTAGTATCTCTACACACCAGAGTCTAAGGAAATACGGAAAGGTAAACGACATATGAGGAAATAGAAGGGGACTCCGAGGTCTGCGGACGTGGGCAGATATACCTTGAAGTCTCCAATATCTCGCTGCTCACAGATATCGAGGCTGATAAGAAGTACCTGGATCTGCACACAAAACAGGTGCAGAAGAGTAGTATGAGTACACCACAGTGGTACCCAGTAAGTGCCAAGCCTAACCTTGGTAGAGTAGTGACGAGGTCAGGTCCAGGCCTACTGAGAGATAATAATAAGACATAAGATATAATAACATGAAGCAAGACTCAGAATTTAACAGGAAGAATTCACAGAAAAATAACAACATAGCACAATGAGATAAACAACAGGGCGCTCCCGAGATACCATCTCGTAGTCCCAAAAGTAAATACGCAATAGAAGATCTCCCGAGATACCGTCTCGTAATCCCAAAAGTAAATATGCAAGGAGATCTCCCGAGGTACCGCTTCATAGTCTCAAAAGTAAATGTGCAGGGGGATCTCCCGAGGTACCGCTTCGTAGTCCCAAAAGTAAATGTGCTCGGGGATCTTCCGAGGTACCGCCTCGTAATCCCAAAAGTAAATATGCAGGGGGGATCACCCGAGGTACCGCCTCATACTCCCAAAAATAAATATGCAGGGGGATCTCCCAAGGTACCGCCTCATAGTCCCAAAAGTAAATATGTAGGGGGATCTCCCGAGGTACCTCCTCGTAGTCCTAAAATTAAACACACAGCTCGAATCGATGGAAAAACAGCAATTAACAGCAATAACTCAATTAAGATGTAACATGCTACTACTTAGTGTAAATCAGATTTTATAATAATTTGCCCGTGTACGCACTCATCACCTCGCGTACACGACGCTTACATATCACAGAAGTATCACAATAGTACCAAATTCTAAGGGGATTTTCACATCACAATGTTATGCAAGCCACTTACCTCGACCAAGAACAATCAATCAATAAAAATGACTTTTCCCCGATTTTCTGACTCTGAATGCCCCAAATCTAGCCAAAAGCAATTACATACAATAAATATAATTATAAGAAACTAATCTATTTAATGAAATCAAGACTTTAGCAACAAATTAGAAATTCACCCAAAAAAGTCGACCCGAGCCCACGTCTCAGAATCGGGTAAAAGTCATAAAATACGAACACCCATTCACCCACGAGTTCACTCGTACCAAAATTACTCAAATCCGACGTCAAAATCTCAATCAAAACTCAAAAAATTTGGTTGAAGAACTTTTCCCATTTTCCCCAACTTTCTCAACTAAATTCTGAAATTAAAGGTTAGAATCAACTATAGATTAATGGAATATAACCATAAATGAGTCAAGAATCATTACCCAATAGCTTCCTCTGAAAATCCCCCAAAATTTCATCCAAATCCGAGCTCTCTATCTTAAGTTTTGATAAAAATGACTAAACAATCATTTTTGAAATGTTTATAACTATCCAGTGATCTCTTCTTCGCGAACGTGGAAGAACCCTCACGTTCGCGAAGCAAAAAATTGCTTCAGTCCAAAATTCTTCATCGCGAACGCGACGCTTACTCATTACGACTTTACGCAAACGCGGGACCAACATCGCGAACGTGTAAGCAAATTGCCTGGAGACTCAGTTGACCAGCTTTCTCTACGCGAAAGCAGGACCCTCATCGCGAACGCGTAGACTTATTACCTTAGAGCTTCACGAACGCGGGACCTTCATAACGAACGGGAAGCACAAATCCTCTCTGGTATCCTGTTCCTCTTCGTGAACGTGGAACTCCCCTCGTGAACGCGAAGAAGGAAACAATAACTGGAAACACAAGAAATTCAACAACTTCAACAAGTCCAAATTGATCCGTTAACCACCCGGAATCCACCCGAAACCCCGGGACTTCAACCAAATACACCAACAAGTCCTATAATACCATACAAACTTAGTCGAGCCCTCAAATCACATCAAACAACGCTAAAAACACGAATCACCCTCCAATTCAAACATTATGAACTTTGAAACTTCAAACTTGTACAATCGATGCAAAAACATATCAAATCACTTCCGATTGACCCCAAATTTTACAAGTCATAATTGACATTACAGACCTATTCCAACTTCCAGAATTGAAATTGGCCCCGATATTAAAAAGTCCACTTCCGATCAAATTTCCCAAAAATTCAACTTTCACCATTTCAAGCCTAATTCAGCTACATACCTCCAAAACACAATTCGTGCACGTTCCTAAGTCCAAAATCACCCAGCAGACCTAACGGAACAAATGAAACTCCATTCCGGAGTCGTCTTCACACAGTTCCAACTATGGTCAAAATCATAGAACTTAAGCTTCCATTTTTGGAATTAAGTATCCCAAATAACTCTGAAACCACCAACAAAACCTCCCGGCAAGTCACATAATTATAAAAAGATACGGGGAAAGCAGCAAATAAGGGATCAGGGTTAATACTCTCAAAATGACTGCCGGGTCGTTACGTCCTCCTCCTCTTAACATTCCTGAAGTGGTAAAAAGATGAGGATAACGGTTGTGCATATCATGTCGGTCTCCCAAGTCGCCTCCTCGACCGACTGACCCCTCCACTGAACCTTCACGGAAGCAATGTTCTTTGACCTCAGCTTTTGAACCTGCCTATCCAAAATAGCCACCGGCTCCTCAACATAAGATAAATCCTTGTCCAACTGGACTGAGCTGAAATCCAACACATGAGACGGATCGCCGTGATACTTTCGAAACATAGAAACATGAAATACCGTATCGACTCCTGCTAGACTGGGAGGCAAGGAAAACTCATAAGCAACCTACGCAACACGTCGCAACATCTTGAATAGGCCAATAAACCTTGGGCTCAGCTTTCCCTTCTTTCTGAACCTCATAACACCCTTCATGGGTGGCACCCGGAGAAGGACCTGCTCTCCAACTATGAATGTTACATCGCGAACCTTCCAATCCGCATAACTCTTCTTTCTGGACTGGGCTATGCGAAGTCGATCCTGAATCACCTTAACCCTCTCCAAAGAATCTTGAACCAAGTCTATACCCAATAACCTAGCCTCCCCCAGCCCGAACCAACCCACTAGAGACCGACACCGCTACCATACAGAGCCTCATACGGTGCCATCTGATTGTTCGACTGATAACTGTTGTTGTAGGAAAACTCCACAAGTGGCAAGAACTGATCCCAAGAACCTCCAAACTCTATCCCACACGCACGGAGCATATCCTCTAGTATCTGAATAGTGCGCTCGGACTGTCCGTCCGTATGAGGGTGAAATGATGTGCTCAACTCAACTCGAGTACCTAACTCATGATGTATGACCCTCGAGAACCGTGATGTGAACTACGTACCCTGGTCAGAGATGATAGATACCGGTACACCATGAAGTCTGACGATCTCGCGGATATAAACTCGAGCCAGCTGATCGAAAGAATAGGTAGTCATCATAAGAATGAAATGAGTTGACTTGGTCAGCCTATCCACAATCACCCAAACTGCATCAAACTTCCGTTGAGTCTGTGGAAACCCAACAACGAAATCCATAGTGATCCGTTCCCATTTCCACTCTAGAATCTCTAACTTCTGAAGCAATCCACCTGGCCGCTGATGCTCATACTTTACCTGCTGGAAATTTAGACACCAAGCTACATATTCCACTATGTCTTTCTTAATTCTCCTCCACCAATAATGTTACCTCAAATCCTGATACATCTTCGTGGCACCCGGATGAATGGAGTACCTCGAACTGTGAGCCTCCTGGAGAATCAACTCACTCAAACCATCTGCACTGGGCACAAATAGCCTGCCCTGCATCCTCATTGCACCATCATTTCCAATAGTGACCTCCTTAGCATCACCATGCTGAACTGTGTCCCTAAGGAAAAGCAAATGAGGGTCATCATACTGACGCTCCCTGATATGATCATAAAGAGAAGAACAAGAGACCACATAATCCAACACTCGAATCGGCTCAGAAATATCCAATCTAACAAGATGGTTGGCTAAGGTCTGAACATCCTACACCAATGGCCAATCTGCTGCTGGTAGATATGCTAAGCTTCACAAACTCTCCGCTCGGCGACTCAAGGCATCGGCCACCATATTGGCCTTCTCGGGATGGTATAAAATGGTGATATCATAATCCTTAAGTTGATCCAACCACCTCCGCTAATGCAAGTTAAGATCCTTCTGTTTGAACAGATGCTGCAAACTTTGGTGATCAGTGTACATCTCATAAGGGACACCGTACAAATAGTGCCGCCAAATCTCTTAAAGGCATGAACAATAGCTGCTAACTCAAGGTAGTGGACAAGATAGTTCTTTTCATGCACCTTCAGTTGTCTGGATGCGTAGGCAATCACCCTACCGTCCTGCATCAACACCGCGCCGAGACCAATCCGTGACGCATCACAATATAGAGTATAAGACCCCGAATATGTAGGCAATACTAATAATGGGACTGTAGTCAAAGCTGCCTTGAGATTTTGAAAGATCTCCTCACACTCTTTTGTCCACCTGAACGGAGCACCCTTTTGGGTCAGCCTGGACATAGATGATGCAATAGATGCAAAACCCTCTACAAATCGACAATAATACCCCGCCAAACCAAGAAAACTCCAGATCTCCTTAGCTGAGGACGGTCTAGGTCAACTCTCCACTGCTTCCACCTTCTTCGGATCCACCTTGATCCCCTCATTCGACACCACATGACCCAAGAATGCCACTGAGTCTAGCAAAAACTCACACTTTGAAAATTTTGCATATAACTTCTTTTCTCTCAAGGTCTGGAGCACAGTCCTCGGGTGTTGCTCATGATCCTCCCGAGTCCGGGAATACACCAGAATGTGGTCAATGAATATGATGATGAAAGAGTCAAGATAGGGCTGACATACATTATGTGTCAATTGCATGAATGTTGTTGGGGCGTTGTTCAGCCCAAATGACATCACAAGGAACTCGTAGTGATCGTATCGAGTCCTAAAAGCAGTCTTCGGGATATTTGGCTCCCGAATCTTCAACAGATGATAGCCTGAACGTAAGTCAATCTTAGAAAACACTCTAGCACCCTTTAACTGATCAAATAGGTCACCAATATGAGGCAATGGATACATGTTCTTCACTGTAACTTTTTCAACTGGCGATAATCAATGCACATACGCATAGAACCACCCCTCTCCTTCACAAACAAGACTGTTTCACCCCAATGTGACACACTAGGCCGAATTAATCCCTTATCAAGAAACTCCTGTAACTGATCCTTCAACTCCTTCAACTCAGGAGGAGCCATACGATATGGAGGAATAGAGATGGGCTTTGTGCTCGACAACAAATCAATACCGAAATCAATATCCCCGTCGGGCGGCATGCCCGGAAGATCAACTGGGAATACATCTAGGAAATCCCTCACTACTGGAACTGACTCAACTGTAGGGGTATCAATATTGACATCTCTCACATAAGCTAGATACGTGTCATACCCCATCTCAACCATTTGCTGAGCCTTTAGAAATGAAATAACTCTGTTGGGAGTATCCTCTAAGGTACCTCTCCACTCTAATCGTAGTAATCCTGACATAGCCAGCGTCACGGTCTTGGCATGACAATCAAGAATAACATAATGCGGCGACAACCAGTCCATGCCCAAAATAATATCAAAACCTACAATATTGAGTAATAATAGGTCGGCTCTGGTCAGAAAACCACTAAGAACCACCAAACACGACCAATACACACGGTCAACAATAATAGAATTTCCCACAGGTGTAGACATAAACAGGAGAACTCAAAGAATCACATACGCAAAAATACGGTGCAAAATAAGATGACACATAGGAATAAATGGAGCGTGGATCAAATAAAACCGACGCATCTCTATGACAGACCAGAACAATACCTGTAATGACAAAGTCGGAAGCAAGTACGAGCAGGAAGAGCATAATATCTGGCCTGGCCTCCCCCACTAGGGCGACCTCTACCTGCCCGACCTCCACCTTGAGCTGGCTGAGCAGGTGGAGTGGTAGCTGGTTCTGTAATCATAGCATGAGGACCTGGTGGAGCACGTGATTCCTGGGAAGTCTGTGGAGTTGCGCCCCTCCTAAGTCTGGGGCAATCCCTCACCATATGGCGAGTGTCGCCACACTCAAAACAAGCTCTCAGAGGGTGTGGTTGTTGTGGCTGGGTCGGGCTAGGTATATTGGACTGACCGTTGAAAGCACCCCATGCAAGAGGTACACTAGATACTGGGGTGCATAATAAGGCTCCTGGGGCCTAGAAGGGCCCGGAATACCACTGGCGGCCGGAAGTGCTGAATGAAGGGGCGACTCACATAGCCCCTACCATGACGAACTGCAGCTGAGGCACGAGTACCACTATAAGTGTCAGACTCTCGAGACCTTTTGGCCTCCCTTTCCTCTCTCTCCCGAGCAAGTATACCCTCTAATCTCCTAGCAATATCCACAGCCTGCTGGTATGCAATATCCATCTCCAACTTCCGGGCCATGCTAAGCCCGATACTAGGGTTGAGCCCCTCAATAAGCTGACGGACCCTCTCTTGAACTGTAGCAACCAAGGCTGGTGCATGTCGGTCCAATCACTGAAGCGAACTGCATACTCTGACATAGTCATAGAACCCTAGCGTAACTGGTCAAACTTTGCGCGCCATGTGTCTCTGAGACTCTGGGGAACATACTCCATCAAGAACATGTCCGAGAACTTAGTCCATGTAAGTGAAGCTGCCTCGGCCGGACTACCCAACTCATAAGCACGCCACCACTGATAGGCTGCTTCTCCAAGCTGGAATATAGTAAAAGAAACCGCACTCGACTCTGCTAGACATATAGTACAAAGAATACAGTGAAACTCCTCAAGAAAACTCTGGGCATCCTTTAATGCCAATCAACTGAAGGTAGGAGGGTGGTACTTCTTGTACCTCTCAAGCCTGAGTTGCTCTGCCTCAAAAATTGTTTCCCAAACCACGGGCTGAACTAGAGCTATAGGCTGCATCGGTATAATCTCTGGAACCTAGTCGACCTAAACGCGCTGCTCTGGGTACGGGAGATAGGAGTATGTGCTCCTCCAGTGGCCTGAGATGTGGCAGGAGCAAGTGGAATCAATCTAGCCTGAGCCAAGGTGCTGAACATGCTCAGAAACTAGGTTAGAGTCTCCTAGAGGGCTGGTGCAGAAACAGGTACCTTAGGTGCCTGCCCTCCAGCTGGAGCTACTGTGGGCTCTTCTGTAGTAGCTCGTACGGGTGTTCTGGATGAACCACATGGACGTCCTCGGCCTCTACCCCGGCCCCGGCTCCGGCCCCGACCCCGACCTCTCGCAGCTCTAGAAAGCACCGCGGGTGCTTGATCATCAGATCCGCCTGTACGTGTCCTCACCATCTGTGAGAGAATAGAAGACACAAGTTTAGAATTTTGAAGTCAACAATTACACACGACAAGGAATCAAAGAAATGTAATTTTCCTAACAGTTCCATAGCCTCCCAAAGATAAGTACAAACGTCTCCGTACCGATATGCGAAACTCTAATGAACTTGCTTGTGACTCACGTCACCTATGAACCTAGAGCTCTGATACCAACTTGTCACGACCCAAATCTCCCTCCATAAGACGTCGTTGATAGCACCTAGTCTCTATGACTAGGTAAGCCTAACAAATTGCGGAATAACAGAGGTGAAAACAAAATTTAACAACTAGACTACAACAAATAACTATAAAATGATAAAATGCCTTTCCACATGTACAAGCAACCTAGCACTAGAGTATACATAGATTTCCCTATACCCGGTAATCATAAGTCACAAGATATAGTAGAAAACGTGTATCTCTATACACTAGAGTCTAAGAAAGTACGAGAAGGTAAACGACATATGGGGGATAGAAGGGGACTCTGAGGTCTGTGGACGCGGGCAGACATACCTTAAAGTCTCCAAAATCTCGCTGCTCACTGATATTGAATCCCATAAGAAGTACCTGGATCTGCACACAAAACATGTGCAGACGAATTACATGAGTACACCACAACGATACCCAGTAAGTGCCAAGCCTAACATCGGTAGAGTAGTGACGAGGTCAGGTCAAGTCCCTACTAGGAGATAATAATAATAATACAGAAGATATAATAACTTGAAGGAGGACTGAGAATTTAAAAGGAAGAATTCACAGAGAAATAACAATACAGCACAATGAGATAAACAACAGAGGCGCTCTCGAGATACCGTCTCGTAGTCCTAAAAGTCAATACGCAACAGGGGATCTCCCGAGATACCGTCTCTTAGTCCTAAAAGTAAATATGCAAGGAGATCTCCCGAGGTAATGCCTCGTACTCTCAAAAGTAAATGTGCAGGGGGATCTCCCGAGGTACCACCTCGTAGTCCCAAAAGTAAAAGTGCATGTGGATCTCCCGAGGTACTTCCATGTAGTTCCAAAAGTAAATATACAGGTGGATCTCCCGAGGTACCGTCTCATAGTCCCAAAAGTAAATATGCAGGGGGATCTCCCGAGGTACCTCCTCGTAGTCCCAAAAGTAAACACACAGCTCGAATCAATGGAAAAACAACAATTAACAGCAAGAATTCTACAACTAAGGTTAATACAAATCAAGTAAAGATAGGAGTTCAACTAAACATGTTGCACAAATTTCAAATAAACATTTAAGACATGTAGACATGCAATATTAGACTAAGCATTTACACATACTGGTATAACTCAATTAAGATGTTACAAGCTACTAATCAGCGAAAACCCGAATTTTACAACAATTAGCCCGTGTACACAACGCTCACATATCACAGAAGTATCACAGCATTACCAAATCGTAAGGGGATTTCTCCCACACAAGGTTAGGCAAGCCACTTACCTTGAACCAAGCTCAATCAATAAACAAGAATGCCCTTTTCTCGATTTTCCGACTCCGAATGACCCAAATCTAGACAAAAGTAATTAGATACCATAAATATAATTATAAGAAACTAATCTAATTAATGAAATCAAGACTTCAGCAAGAAATTAGAAATTCGCCTAAAAAAGTCGACCCGGGCCCACGTCTCGGAATCGGATAAAAGTCACAAATATGAATACCTATTTCACCCACGAGTTCACTCGTACCAAAATTACTCAAAGCCGACGTCAAAATCTCAATCAAAACTCAAAAATTTTGGTTGAAGAACTTTTCCCATTTTCCCCAATTTTCTCAACTAAATTCCGAAATTAAAGGTTGGAATCAACTATAGTTTAATGGAATATAACCATAAATGAGTCAACAGTCATTACCCAATAGGTTCCTCTGAAAATCCTCCAAAATTTCGTCCAAATCCGAGCTCTCTATCTCAAATTTTGATAAAAATGGCCAAACCCTCATTTTTGAAATGTTTATAACTTCCCAGTGATCGCTTCTTCGCGAACGCAGAAGAACCCTCACGTTCGCGAAGCCCAAAATTGCTTCAGTCCAAAATTCTTCATCGCGAACGTGATTGCCTAATCACGAACACGAAGCTTACTCAGCTCGATCCTACACGAACGAGTGACCAATATCGCGAACGCGTATGCAAATTGTTGGGAGACTTAGTTGACCAGTTTTCTCTACGCGAACGCGGGACCCTCATCACAAACGCGTAGACTTATTACCTCAGAGCTTCGCGTTCATGATGATCACAAATCTTATACAGTCTCCAGTTTTTATTCGTGAATGCGGAACTACCCTCGCGAACGCGAAGAAGGAAACCAGTAGCTGGAAACACCAGAAATTCTGCAACTTCAACAAGTTCAAATTGATCCGTTAACCACCCGGAATCCACCCGAGGCCCGCGGGACTTCAACAATGGTAACATACCAACAAGTCCTATAACACCATACGAACTTAGTCGAGTCCTCAAATCACATTAAACAACGCTAAAAACACGAATCCTCCTCCAATTCAAACTTAATGAACTTTGAAACTTCGAACTTCTACAACCGATGCCAAAACCTATCAAATCAAATCTGATTGACCCCAAATTTTTGCACACAAGTCATAATTTATATTACAGACCTATACCAACTTCCGGAATCGGAATCTGACCCCGATATCAAAAAGTTCACTTCTGGTCAAACTTCCCAAAAATTCAACTTCGTCATTTAAAGCCTAATTCAGCTACAGGCCTTCAAAACACAATACGGATATGTAACTCCAAAATCACTCAACGAAGCTAACAAAACCGACGAAACTTCATTCCGGAGTCGTCTTGACACAGTTCCAACTACGGTCAAAATCCTAGAACTTAAGCTTCCGTTTTAGGGACTAAGTGTCCCAAATCACTCTGAAACAACCAACAAAATCTCCTGGCAAGTCACACAAGCATAAATATAGGGGGAAAGCGGTAAATAGGGGATAAGGGTTATTACTCTCAAAACGTCCAGCCGAGTCGTTACAAAAGACATAAAAGCTGAGTCAATTTCCCATCTAGGTAGACGCTAATTTGTGTATATGCCACATTTTAAAAATAGTACATATACGGCTTTGCCAAGATTTCAGTTTGTGCTTCCAACGGTTTCTCTAATGAGTTTAAGATCTATTTAGATTGTACAAAAAATATTTATATAACTGGAGTATTATCTAACAAATAATCTGATTGTTTCTGTCGTTGGAAATCGTTTCTGGCAAGCTCATTTCCCATGGATTTCGTCAGAAAATACCCATGTTTCTATTAGTGATATATATCTTTTACACCGTCTTTCCTAGAACTTATTTAACTCTATATTGAGGAAAATTAGTAATTTGCATCCCTAATATATAAAACAATATTGAATAACAGCTCCCCTCCAGTGATATCCGAAGTTTATGGTAACGGGTTGTTATTAGATCAGTCAAGAGAAAGAGATGACTGGGAAAACAATATTTATAACAGCTCCCCTCCAGTGATATCCGAAGTTGATGGTAAAGAAACAAGGAACAAAATAGAGAAAAGGAAAGCGCACACGCAAAATTATTTTCCCAATTTAGAAAGGCACAAGTGGTCCAGTACACAATGAATAAATTAACCTTTTATATTTCGTATGAATGCCCGAAGACGAAAAATTAAAAAAAAATAATTGAATTAACTATGGGACGTTCCTATCGTTAATATAAACGGTCGAAATCAGGAAGCCCAATTTTGTAGGCTCGAGATGCTGCTTCGAGGTAGAAGTTCAGAAGATGTCGAACTCGGATTCGAAGGTGGAATACGAGGTTCGAGGGCTGGGGTGCTCGTTGAGTATTGAAGCCAGGTACGACCGATGCCGAATAACGCCGTTATGAGTTTGTTATGCAAAGGAAAAGATTCTAGCCACGTCCCCAAATATCATGGTGTAAATCCCGGGATAGATTTGTACGAAATAATACAAATCTGTACTAGGTTGTTTTACAGCTGTACTAATAAAATTTCTTATCGAAATAGAAATGTACCATATTTAGGGTTTCCCCTCCTATATAAAGGGTACCCCAATCATTTGTAAAGGCCACCTGATGATTGATAAAGAATATATTATCTCACTTTTCTCGTTTACCGCTCTTCAGAATCATTCTTTAGTTTTATTACACTTACTTTACTGTTCTTACTTTATTGCTCCTAATTCACCTCGAGGTCATCGAGCTCGAGGTCTCTACTGCCCTAGCAACACTGATTTAATTCATCAATTCTTCTCATACATATTCTATATCACTTGTATATTAATTAGTATTGGACTAGATCATATATTTTTAAAACCATAAATCAAATTTAATTGTTACTCGTATTTTTTGAGGTAAACAGTTAAGCTGTTTAATTCCATTGGCTAAATATCTAATTGTCTAATTCACTTGTTATTCCATCGGTAATATCTTCGTGCCACAATCATCCAGATTTTTTTTAGTGATATACTTATACACACTGGCCGTCTGATCAGACCATATATATGGTAAAAAGAATTTTGCCTGATGATCATTGAATGGATGTTATTGTTGTTAGTGTTACTGAAATCAAAAGCATGTGGTGTGAAGTATATTGTATACGGGTAAAATCGAATTCATGGTATATCCCGGTCTCCGACAAAATAAACTCAGCTCGAGATATGATGAAGGGGGCCCAAAGTTGAGGGGTTAGCCTCATTGAGTCAGAATTCGTGGGCATGACACCTGACCTCGAGAATTTCGGGGTCACTCACTACTAGAAAACGGCAAATTTTTGACGGCCAAAATGGTCGGAAATCACGTATTTCCGATTGTTCTCCGATCGAAATTGGTCGGTCGAAAAAAAGTTGGTCGGAAAATTATTTCCGACCGAATCTATCGGAAATCACCGACTGATTCGGTCGAAAATTTCAAAAGGTCAAACAAATAAAATTAATAATTAAAAATTAACTTTTTTTAATTTCTGACGGATTCCGCCGGAAATTAAATAAAATTTATTTTTAAAAAAAAATATTTCCGACCGAATCTGTCAGAAACTACTAATTAAAAATAAAATTTATTTAATTTCTTACGAAAGCCGTCGAAAATTTGTGAATATATATTTTTGTTTTTAACTTTTCCGACCGATTCTGACGAAAGACGTCGAAAAATTATGAATATATATTTTTGTTTTTAACTTTTCCGACCGAATCAATCGGAAATTAATAATTAAAAAATTAAATTTTATTTAATTTCCAACGGAATCTGTCGAAACTGTTTGAATATTAACTTTTTTTTAAAAAAATTCCGACCGAATCGGTCGGAAATATGTGAATTTATGGTTATATTTGGGCAGGTGTCCGACCGTTTCCGTCGGAATTTTGTGTAAAACTGAGCAGACTCTGCCCACTTTCGAGCTACACCTACTGTCAAACTAGTACAAATAAAAAATTACAACCAACATACATTATCAACAATCTAAAACCAATCATATATTAATACCAACATACCAATCATTAAACCTAACAATTTTGGGTCGGAAATTGACCGTTTTTTAGTAGTGACTGTTCGGAATCGGTCCTAACTTTGAACGACTTCATATAACATTGTCGGCAATAGTGGCTATTTGGCGCCCGCCGTAGGGCTAAGGATAATAGTGGCTATTTGATACAAACTTCTATAATACCCTATTTTACACTTATTCTTTAAAGTGTCTCTAATTTCATGCCAAAGTTCAAAATGTCAAATACCCAGTCAGTCCCTATAAATGTGGACATTAATTTGGTCACCATGGAGAGAAAAACAATATAGTACCCAGTGGCGAGGTACCACCTGTTGACCCCATCAAAATTCTGGTCGTGGACCCTATTGACGCTAACTCGCATGTGGTCATTAACGCGAACCTGTCTACCAATCCCGAGAATAGCGTCCGCGGCGGAACCCGATCGACAGCCCGTAATACACAAAACATTGGAGGGGATGGGGTCAATTTAAGGGTGATCTTCGAAATGTTACAGGATCAACAGGCAACGATATCCCAATTGCAGAACCAAAGTTGCGCGCCGAGTAGAATTGAGTCTGAGCCATCCCTAGAACTCACCCGCAGAAATGAACCAGTCACGAAAAGGCTGAATGAAAATGAAACGGGGACCAACCCCGAGATCATAAAGATGCTCGAGGATCTGACAAAACGCGTAGAATCAGAAGAGAAGAAAATCGAAGCGAACAAAAGATGGAAACCTGCAATTCCAGGTTCGACCAAATCCTAGGAGCACCGCCAATATTAAAAGACTTGGATTCGAAGAAGTTTGTTCAAAAACCTTTTCCTCTGAGCGCGGCTCCGAAGCCGATACCTAAGGAGTTCCGCATGCCCGAGATTCCTAAGTACAACAGATGGGGCGACTCAAATGAGCATGTGACCTCTTATAAGTGTTCCATCAAAGGGAACAACTTGGAGGATGATGAGATCGAGTCTATTTTGCTAAAGAAGTTCGGGGAAACTCTATCAAAGGGAGCTATGATATGGAATCATAACCTACCTTCTAATTCTATTGACTCGTTTGCTATGCTTGCGGATTCCTTCATAAAAGCATACCACATGGCTATCAAGGTGGAGACTAGGAAGTCAGACCTTTTACAAGTAAAACAGAGGGATAATTAAATGCTCAAAGAATTCGTATCCCGATTTCAAATGGAACAGATGGACCTGCTCCGGCTGCTAATGATTGGGCCGTTCAGCCTTCACCTAAGGACTCAATGCTCGAAGCTCGTTGGTTTCACAGCAGCTGAAATAAAACTTGATAGAATATCCGGTTGTTACCTGGGTCGACGTGCATTACCTGTATCAATCAAAAATCAGGGTCAAATATGACCAGCTTGGGGCCCTTTTTGGTTATGTCTATACTGTCAGAGCCATAGACAGATTCAAGAGAGACGTGGATCGGGAACCAAGATCAAACAGAGATCGGTATCAGCCGTACAATGGAGACCGAAGAAGTAGCGGGTCTGGACAAAACCCTGTGAGAAGTGAAAAGAGGAGTGATCGAGGTCAAAACAACCGGGGACTCATGAGCAAAAATAGTTTCAACAGGTCCGTCGGGCCTAAGGAAGCACCAAGATTATCAGAGTACAACTTTAACATCGCCGCAACCATCGTATCTGCCATCGGTCGCATCAAAGATACCAAATGGCCTCGACCTCTATAGTCCGATCAACCCCAAAAGGATCCTAACCTAGTGTGAAAATATCATGGCACTCACAACATAGAACAAAGGATTGCCGACAATTAAAGAGGAAGTAGCCCGACTATTCAACAACGGATATCTCCGAGAGTTGTTAAGCGATCGAGCCAAGAATCATTTTAAGAATTGAGATTCTAATAAGAAGATCGATAAGGAGGAACCTCGGCACGTCAATAACATAATCATCGGTGGGGTCGACATTCTCCAGGGGTCGATGCTGAAATGCACCAAAGTATCCATCACAAGAGAAAAACATACTCGGGATTATATGTCGGAGGGAACCCTGTCTTTCAACAATGAGGATGCTGAAGGGGTCGTGCATCCCCACAATGATGCACTGGGAATATCTGTACTCATAAATAAATCTTGAGTTAAGCGTGTATTTATTGATCCAGGTAGCTCAGCCAATATCAATAGATCGAGGGTCGTGGAACAACTAGGTTTGCAAGACCAAATCGGGCATGCAATCAGGTTTCTAAACAGATTCAACATGGCATGCGAGACCACGAAAGGGGAGATAACATTACCAGTAAATATAGCCGGAACAATTCAGGAAACAAATTTCTGCGTAATCGAAGGGGACGTAAGGCACAATGCTTTGTTCGGGAGACTATGGATTCACAACATGAGGGCAACACCCTCAACACTGTACCATGTGCTAAAATTTCCAATGCCTGGAGGAATGAAAATAGTTTATGGAGAGCAGCCGGCCGCCTAGGAAATGTTCGCGGTCGATAAGGTGATACTAGTATCGGCACTTTCGACATCGAAAGGTCGAAACCCGATGGTCAAAGACGAGGCCAAATTGCAATTACCGATACCGGCCTCGACAGAACTAAAGAAGCATAGGATAGATAAGGACAACGACTACGGAGTTCCCAGGTCTTTCATAGCCCCCAACGATTCTGATGCTACCAAATTGACAGTCGAAAAATTGGAGCAAGTCGTATTAATCGAGCACTGGCCCGATCAAAAGCTATACCTAAGCACTGGGTTGAGCCCCGAGCTCAGGAAAAAACTCATTCAATTCCTTATAGCTAACATAGATTGTTTCTCTTGGTCCCACCTTGATATGACAGGGATCCCCCAGAAATAACATCTCACAAGCTGAGCCTGGACCCGAAGTTCCATCGGGTCAAATAGAAAAGGAGACCTCAGTCCGAATTAAAACCTGCATTCATCAAAGACGAGGTATCTAAACTCCTTAAAATAGGGTCCATTCGGGAGGTTAAGTACCCGGATTGGTTAGCAAACATAATGGTAGCCCCTAAAAATGGAATAAATTAAGAATGTGTGTAGACTATAAAGATTTGAATAAGGCATGTCCCAAGGACTCCTTCCCTCTACCCAACATCGATCGGATGCAATGGCAGGCCACAAGATCCTAAGTTTTCTCGACACCTATTCCAGGTATAACCAAATACGGAGGAACCCGGGCGATTAGGAAAAAACTTCCTTTATCACTAAGTACGTCACCTACTGTTATAACGTGACGCCATTCGGGCTAAAAAATACCGATGCCACTTACCAACTCCTAGTAAATCGCATGTTCGAAGAACAAATGGGAAAATCAATGGAGGTTTACATTGACGATATGTTATTTAAGTCCCTGCGAGCAAAGGACAATTTGAAACATTTGCAGCAAACCTTCAGCATATTGAAGAAGTACATTATGAAGTTGCACCCGAAGAAATATGCATTCGGAGTTGGGTCTGGGAAATTCCTCGGATTCATGGTGTCCAACCGAGGAATCGAGATTAATCCCGATAAGATCAAGGCCATCGAAGATATCACTGTTGTGGACAACGTTAAGGCCTTTCAAAGGTTAACCAGACGCATAGCCACCCTGGGCGATTCATCTCGAGGTATTCCAATAAGAGCCACCGGTTCTTCTCACTATTGAAGAAAAAAGAATAAATTTTCATGGACCTCGGAGTGCCGCGAGCCTTGGAGGAACTCAAGCAGTATCTCTCGAGCCCACCTCTGCTTCATACTCCAAAGATAGACGAGCAGCTATACTTATACTTAGCAGTATCCGAGAAAGCGATTAGTGGATTCTTGGTCCAGGAAGAGGAAATTACGCAATTTCCAATCTATTATGTTAGCAAGACTCTAGGCGAGGCCGAAACTAGATACCCTCACCTAGAAAAATTGGCGCTCGCTTTACTAAGCGCCTCTAGGAAGCTGAAATCGTATTTTCAATATCACCCATATGTGTTTTGTAACTACTTACCCATTGAGGAATGTAATGCATAAACCCGAGCTCTCGGGACGGTTGACCAAATGGTCCATAGAGATCAGCGGGTACGATATTAAATATCGGCCCCGGACCTTCATTAAATCTCAAACTTTGGCAGACTTTGTGGCCGAATTTACGCCGACCCTGATAACCGAGGTCGAAAGAGAGTTATTATTGAACTCGGGGACTTCTTCGGGGATTTGGGCTCTCTTTACGAACTGTTCCTTGAATGCAAAAGGGTCTGGAGTTGGCATTGTACTGAAGCCACCAACGGGCAACGTAGTTAGACAATTTATTAGGACTTTAAAATTGACTAACAACAAGGTCGAATATGAGGCCATGATTGCAGGTCACGAACTAGCCAAATGCTTGGGGACAGAGGTGATCGAAGCTAAGTGCGACTCCCTCTTTGTGGTGAACCAAGTTAATGGGATGTTTGAGGTCTGAGAGGAACAAATGCAATGATACCTGGATAACTGCAGGTAAGTTACATTGATTCAAGGAGTGGACCTACAACACGCACCTCGTGATCAAAACGGCGAGGCCGATGCCCTTGCTAAATTGGGGTCGTCGGTCGATGGCGATAAGTTCAACTCGGGGGCAGTCGTACAACTCATGAGGTCGGTAGTGGAAGAAGGTCACGCCAAGATAAAATTGAACCTAACTTGGGACTGGAGAAACAAAATATATAGAGTATCTGAAAATCGCACAACTTCCCTCGGATCCAAAAAAATCGAGGGCTCTGCGTACGAAGGCAGCCCGGTTCAGCTTGTCTGAAGATGGAACCCTGTTCTAAAGAACATTTGATGGACCACTCTTAATATGTCTAGGACCGGGAGATACTGAGTATGTTCTGAGGGAGGTCCATGAAGGCACCTCCGAAAATCATTCATGCACCGAATCATTGGTTCGAAAATTAATTAGAGTCGGCTACTACTGGACCGGCATGGAAAAGGATGCGAAGAAGTTCATACAAAAATGCGACAAATGTCAAAGGCATGCTCCGATGATTCATCAAACCGGGGAGCTGCTGCATTCGGTCTTGTCACCCTGACCGTTCATGAAATGGGGGATGGACATTGTTGTCCCCCTTCCATTGACACCCGATAATGCTCAATTTATGTTATTTATAACTGACGATTTCTCTAAAAGGATGGAAGCCCAGGCATATGTAAAGGTCATAGAGAAGGAAGTCATCGATTTTATTTGGGACCATATAATATGACGGTTCAGAAAGCCGGCCGAGATCATGTGCGACAATGGGAAACAATTCATCGGCAGCAAAGTAAGAAAGTTTCTCGAATACCATAAGATCAAAAGGATCCTATCAACATCCGAGCACCCTAGTGGTAACGGGCAAGCGGAGTCCATCAACAAAATAATACTCCAAAACCTCATAAAGAGGTTGGCCGACGCTAAAGGAAAATGGAAAGAAATCTTGCCCGAAGTCCTATGGGCATAATGTACGACCTCAATGTCCAGTACCAGGACACCGAAACTCTAATACCAGTCAAAATCAGAGAATCGAGTCTCAGGTTCCAATATGCGATCGAAGAATCAAATGACGAGGCCATTAATACGAGCCTGGAACTGTTAGATGAAAGGAGTGAAGCCGCCCTTGTCCGATTGGCCTCCCAAAAACAGCGGATCAAGAGGTATTACAATCGAAGAGCCAACCTTTGACACTTCAATGTCGGGGACTTAGTGTTAAGGAAGGTCAAACTAAGCACCCAGAACCCGAACGAAGGAAAGCTGAGGCCGAACTGGAAAGGTCCGTATCAAATTATTGAGATCACCGGAAAGGGATGGTATAAACTCGGAGCAATGAACGGTGAGAGACTATTGAACAACTAGAACATAACTCACTTGAAGTGATAATACTGCTAAGGTACGACCCCATTCATTTCTTTTTTTTTATTTACATTTTGGACTAACACTTGCAGGTGACTATCAAAGAACGATACAATTTTTAGGCCTGAAAGCACGCGTTGCACTCTTTTTCCCTTGAACCGGTTTTGTCCAAAATGGGTTTTCCGGCAAGGTTTTAAACAAGGCAACAGAAACTCATGCTAACTTAGAATTTAAGATCGGCTATGAACCGGTGTTGAAGATCACAACAACAGTAATCGAGGCTTCACTATGATCGGCCTCGAACACTAGGTGTATCACCCTCGGATAATGCTTCTAGAAAGGAAAGAAACTTTGTGCTCGAATAGTCTAGGCTCGATCGATAGAATTTACTGTAAGGGACAAACGATCAAATGAACTATGCCCACATAGACCGCCTGAGCCCTGACACAAAGCTTGTACACGTGTAACCATATATATTACACAAAGAAATGAAAGGAAGTTTCTACCTTGCGGATAAGTATCTTGCCCCTTAAGAATTTTTTCTATTAAGAAATTTTTTACATATGGTCCCCTAAAGATATCGATCCCAAGGGCCACCTTTATCCGGGTTCAAAGGATCACTCTCATCGGGGGACTGTCGTCCAAAGACAAGCTCGGTCGTCCTGGGCGATCGAAGCCCGGGGGCACAAGACCTATTAGGCAGTGCCCGAATCTAAAAGGCTAAGGCCATCCCCATTCAGGGATTGTTATCTTGGATATGCCCGAGTAACTTGGGGTGACGAGCCCATTGGGGGATACCTGGAATTAAAAGGCTACAACCATTCTAAAATAACTTGGAGACGTCCGAGACCTATAACCACCAGGGCTGTCAAAATCTTTCCCATCCTCATATTCGCTCGAACCCTCGGAGTCTTCTTCGTCCTCGAGATACGCCAACTTCTTGTCCTCGGCCTCGATCCCCTTAGAACTTTCTATCTCGGCCAACAAAGTAAACCCCGAGCATGGACCTCCTCGAGGGCCTCCCTTCGGGACTGCCACTTCACGTATTCGATAATGTTTTTCAGGCGATCCTGGGTTGCCTCGACATCTTCTTTGTACTGGGCCACTATCTCATCAGCATCGGCCTTGGTTATTTCAGCCACCGACTTGGACGCCTTGAGTTCCTCGGAAAGGGTCTCCCGGTAGGCAACAACCGAGCTTAGTTAAGATTGAAGCTCCTCGACTTTCTGGGACTGTGCCTCCGCCTTTTCCTTTACCTATCGAAGTTGGGTCTCCGTCGAGGCCAATTTCTCATGGGTTGTTTCTTTCTCCGAGTCCAGGCGATCCATATTTCTCTTCCACCCTTCAGCCTCGAATTTGGCCACATCTATCTCTGCCCGGAGTTGGTCTATCCGATCGAGCTTCTATTAGACCTATGGATTCTGACCGTTAGACACTGTGTCTAGCTCATCATCACTAACTTTAAAAAAATTTACCTGTTCCAACAGGTCGGCATGTTCTTTTTGGGTTGTATCCAACTCGGCTCAGAGGCTCTTGATTTCACCCTCACATTGCTCGCTGAGAAGTTTATACATGTATCTTTTCTCAGCAAGCTCTTTATCTTCAACCTCATAGTGGCTCAATTCTTCCTGGTACCGGAGGAAGGTCTCGTGTTGGAGCACCATGGCCGGCAAATTCGAGGAAATATATTAGAATTACCAAAAAACTAGTTCAAATATGAGAAGCAAAATTGGAATTATCAGGAATTATCAAGAGTTACCCGATTCAGCGCATGTGCTTCGTCGAATAAGCACGACGAGTCCACCTCGTTCATTATTGCCTGATCTTCTTCAATCACCAGGCACCAGAAGTAACTGGCAATCCCTATGGGGGCAGAGAGAACCCAGGCATCCTCCGGAACGGTGATGATAATTGATCGCTTGATAAGTGGGGATTTTGACAACTTATTTGCGCCCTTTGACTTTCATTTTAGTTCAAAAATGTTTAAAGGTATTCCCAAAAGCTGATAAAATTTTCTTACTTGTAGAAGTATTGAAAAACGAGCCATTATGATGACATTCAACTCAAGAAGGAATTCTTTTGAACAAGGACAAAAATCAAGCAAAAAGGCTAAAGTGCGGACCGCAGAATTCTGTAAGCACCCACAGAACATGAAGAAAAATCAATAGTGTTGCAGTGTAAAGTACAGATCGCACAATAATTGTGGGGCCGCAGAAGTCAAGGTTCAAAGAGTTCCACATCCAAGCTCAACAAGAACTGTGGACTGCACTATAATTGTGCAGCCGCAGAAATTAAATGTGCGACCGCACCCAGAATTGTACGGTCCGTAGACCTCAAGAGATGCGGCCGTAGTACAGAATTATGCAGTCGTAAAACCAACTCCTGTCAAGAGCTGAAGCAAAGTGCGGACCACACAGAGAATTGTGCGGCCGCAGAACCTTCGAAAGGGCAATTTTGTCCAAAAATTTTAGTTGTGTATAAATAGTCTTTTTTTTACGAAATTAGGTTAAGTTTTGAATACCAAAAAGTCTGTAGCCATTTTTCTTTACTCTTTTAGAAAACTTTAGTTTATATTGTTGCTTTTATATTGGATTTTCATCTGTTAGTCGTTCAATATGAGTTTTATCATCTTTTATTTTTTATTTTCTTCATTACCCACTATGAGTAGCTTAATTTTTAGCTAGGGTTGTGACCCAACCCTAGTGTGGGTACCTTATGGGTGTTTGATTTAAGGCGTGTTTATGGTTTGGTGTGTAGATTTAGCTTGTTCTTGCTATAATTGTAGAATTAATGGTTTCAAACATTGGTTCAAGCCTATTTGACTTAGTCTCTACTTGAGAAAGAGAGACTTAGTCTAGGAAAACTTGGCTAACAAGAATTTGGGATGAAATCAAGAGATTGATAGTCCTAATTAAAGGGTTAAATCTAGAGATAGTAAACCCCGACTTGACCAATTTATCAATTGTTTTATATAATACCCATTTGGACTTGAGAAAGCCAAATTGTAAACCACTCTCTTACCGAGAGGTATTGAGTGGGTAATTGTGTGTTGATTGCTATAATACACCCCGACCAACGAAACTCGCTCTAAAGCCCACAACCCATGAGGCAAACACCTAGGTGGAAGTCACAACCCTAGACCATTTACATATTTGAAAAACAATAACAAAAACATTATTCTCTAGTTTCATATTTTATAACTGCAATCCTTATTATAATTTTAGAAGTAAAATCAAAACAAAGTTTATAAAAGTGCAACTTAGACACTTTAGCGCTTAGTCCAAATATATACCACTAATCCCATCTACGCTCCATGTGGATTCGATCCCGACTCCTAGTTGGGTAATTATTATTGCAATCGACCTCTTCAAAACCCCAATTATAGGTGTGACTTGGCCGAGACCAATTTTTGGCGTCGTTTCCATTTAGCTATATATTTGTTTTTGTTTGTGACTTGTCTTCCTTTCCTTCCGTGTTACTAATCATTTTGTGAAAAAATTGTAGGTGCAACAATGGCTCTCAACAACAATAATACACTCGGAAACATGCCATTAGGGGATTACCAAGTTGAAGAGGTTCCTCTTGAACCTCAAGAAAGTAGACGATAGATGAGGTCGCCCGCCTCAAGACAACGTTTCCGTTCCTCCCCCACCTCGACCAAGAGTTGATCCACACCAGGTCTTACCAAATGAAGGATATGCAAGTGCCACAGTCCCACCGCGTATTAGAGCAGGAAACTTCCAAATCACAAATGTTATGCTCACATTGCTAGAGCAACGAGGATTCTTCACCGAGGCTCCGAGTCAAAATGCATACAAACACTTGAAGTGGTTTTTGGACACTTGTTCGCGAAGTAAACAGACAAATGTCTCCGAGGATGCTCTTAGGTTGAGGATATTTACCTTCTCTCTACGGGGGAAAGCCTTGGATTGGTTAGAAAGGTTGCCAAACCATTCTATCCGTACATGGGATGAATTGGCGGAGAAATTCATTGCCAAATTCTTTTCTCCCGGGCATATGGCTACTCTTAGAGACGAGATTCTAGCATTCAAGCAAGAACCCAATGAGCCTTTGCATGAGATATGAAAGAGCACCCAAACAATGACATGATTCAACAAACTTTCTATAGGGGGGATCAATACTACCAATCAATGCGTGGTCAACCAACTTGCTAGTGGAAATTTCATTAAAATACCATATGTCGAAGCTTGTGAGATCTTAGATGAAATGGAGGATACTTCATCGGCATGGAAAAGTAGAGCAAATGTTCCTCAAGGTGATCCAAATGTGATTCACCTACATAAAAAAGTTCATGATCATGGGCAATCAATTGCCGAGTTGACCACCACAATAAATCAATTAGCCAAAGCTCAACTTCAATAATTTCAAGGTCTTAAGCAAGTAAATGCAATGGAGGGTGTCAATATGATGGTAAATAAGATAAGGAAAAAGGGTCAACAAGTGCAAAACCATGCGGAACAATATGTGCAAGAACATAATGGGCTTGACCAAGATGAATCTTACAATGAACAAGATGAGTACAATATGTGAACAACTTCCAAGGGCAAAGAAACAACTCCCAAGACCCGAATCAACAACAATGGCGATCTTAAGGTAATCAAGGGAATTGGAACTCAAGAAAACAAGGCAATTGGAACAATCAAAACAACCAAGGTAATTTGAACAATCAAGGAAATTGGAATGGTCAAAAAAACCAAGGAAATTGGGGTGGCAATAGTCAAGGAAATTGGGGAGGCAACAGCTAAGGAGGATGGAACAATAACCAAGGGAATCGGGGATTAAGTTTTCAATAGCCCTTGATGTATCAACAACCAAGAAACCCACCTCCTTATCCTTCCCATGGTCCTATATCTTCCAACAACAAGATGGGGCGAATTGAGAACATTTTTAAACAAATGATGGAGAAGAATGCCGACTCCGATGCTCAACTAGCCTCTCACAACACTTCAATTCGCAATTTGGAAGTTCAATGGGGAAAATCTCGCAAACTTTGAGCACTCATCCAAGGGGAACTACCAAGTGACACGGTGGTGAACCCAAAAAGATGGGAACAACACGTGGCATGCCATGACCATGACTACAAGGAGTGGAAAAGGTGGGGAAGCAACCACCTCAAGTCAAAGAAAAATTGTGGATGATGAACAAGTGATACAAGAAGATGAGATTTCGGACAATTTGGTGCAAGCCAATGATGAAGTGAGAATTGATATTGATGAAAATGTGGAGGAGACTCAAGAAGAAGTGAACCCGTCTAGGGAACACATTGTAGACATATCGGAACTGGTAGTACCAAAGGCTAAGGCACCAATGCCAAGGCCTCCTCCTCCATACCCTCAAAGGATTTCCAAGAAAATGATGAGAACCAATTCAAAAAGTTCATTTACATGATTAAAAACAGATCTATTAATGTGCCACTAGTTGAGGCTTTGGAGAAAATGCTCAGTTATGCAAAGTTCATGAAGTATTTGGTGACAAAGAAGAGGTCGATGACTTGTGAGACTATAAAGATGACACATCAAGTGAGTGCAATTGTGCACTCAATGGCTCCTAAATTGGAAGATCCCGACGCTTTCACAATCGCTTGTATTATTGGAAGCGCCGACTTTGCAAAAGCTCTTTGTGAACTTGGGGAAAGTATCAATTTGATTCCCTATTCTATTTTCAAGACATTGGGAATTGGGAAACCAAGACTCATATCTATGATACTATAAATGGCGGATCGTACTATGAAGAGACCATTGCGTATTATTGATGATGTGTTAGTCCGTGTTGATAAATTCATCCTCCCGGCGGACTTTGTTATTCTTGATTGTGAAGTAGACTATGAGGTGCCTATTATTTTGGGTAGACCTTTCCTTGTTACGGAGAAGGATCATTTTGATGTGGAAGCCGGTGAGCTCACCTTCCGGGTGGGTGATGAAAAGGTGGTTTTCCATGTGTGCAAATCTATGAGGCAACCGAATAGCAATGAAGTTTGTTCATTTGTGGACTTGGTGACCGATGTGATTATTGATGATTCTAGTGCCACAATGAATGTTGAAGATACTTTGGAGATCATTTTTCTCAACCTTGAATATGATGAGAAGGATGTCTATGTGGAATGTATGAATGCATTGCAAGGAATGGGGTCATACACTTATGAACCCCCCAAATTATCCTTGGATATTGAAAATTGGAAGACTCCTCCAACAAAGCCCTCAATTGAGGAGCCTCCTACTTTGGAGTTAAAGTCAGTGCCTCCACATCTCAGGTATGAATTCCTTGGCTCTTGTTCTACTTTACCGGTTATTCTTTCCTCTTGTTTGACTAACATGCAGGTAGACTCCACATTGGCGGTGCTACAAAAGAGGAAGAAAGTTGTCGGATGGACATTGGAGGATATTTGGGGTATAAGCCCCGCCTTTTGCATGCACAAGATTATTTTGGATGAGGACGCCAAACCCTCCGTGGAACATCAAAGAAGACTAAATGAAGCAATTCAAGAGATGGTCAAGAAGGAGGATATAAAGTGGTTAGATGTCGGGGTTGTTTACACTATTTTCAATAATTCGTGGACTTCTCCGGTGCAATGTGTCCCAAAGAAAAGGGGCATGGCTATGGTTACCAATGACAAGAACGAGTTGATTCCTACAAGAATGATGATCGGGTGGAGAGTGTGTATGGACTATCACAAGCTCAACAATTACAAGGAAGGATCATTTCCCCCTTCCCTTCCTTGATCAAATGCTTGATCGGTTGGCCGGTCGTGCTTTCTATTATTTCCTTGATAGATACTCCGTCTATTATTCCATCATTATACCATATATTTATAACAAAGGAAACCATCCACAACTCCAACTATCTTCGATTAGCAACTTTATTCACTAGTTCATGTCTAGTCCATCCATTTAACTTAATAAACATCAAGATAAACTTAATCACATGAAATAACATAATACAAATACCTCCTAAAGTAACTTCAAGTCAAAATCCAATTTATATTTAGCTTACAACAGCCCTCAATCGCAATACAACACCATTTAAGCTAATCCAAGTAGTATCTTGTAGTTTATCATCCAAACAACTTAACCAACATATAAGAAAGATTAAGAACAATTAGTGGGATGTTATAATCACATTATCCAATAGAAAAAACTTCAAATTTCATCCAAACACATCCCACAACTATCCTCAATGACAACACAGCCTCAAAAAGGTGTTGTTCTTTAATAGAACTAACTTTTGATGTTGAAATATGGGATAGTCCATTTGCAAGACTTGAAATAACCTAGGATTGATATGAAAACCATTGGAAATTATTTTACATAATATAAACCACTTAAAACAACCTCCCACACGAGCTGGAACCACCCAAAAATCAGCAACAACGAGAAGAACAAGAAACTTATTAGCGCGACGGGATTCCCGACACTTGATTTGTGTTGTTTGCCCTTTGTTTGGGTCTTGGATCATGAGAGAACCTTGATAGAGTGTTTTTAAGTTTATAGGGTCTGAAGATACTGAAAATTAACGAGTTAAAACGGGGTTGAGGCATCTTATATATATCAATATATCTAAACCGCCTATGTGGGTCCCATAGAGAGATGCTTGGCGCAGTCTCGCTAAAACACAAGTATCTCTCTACTCCTATATGTTATAGAAAAACGGTTTAATGAATTAAAAACTAGACTCATAGATATTCAATTTGGTCGGTATATAATCCAATAACTCCAAGTAAATTGGGAGAAAATCTCAGTTACATTTGGCCTAATTTTCAGCACATTATAAATGTAACTTGTGAAGACCTTTGCCAACTTTTGTTCCACAACTTGCTTGACTTTAAAACGTAGCACACGACTATCATACGACAAAGATAATTCATACAATAACCTCCTTATCATGTTAAGAACCATAGTCTCACCCTAAAGTACATGTTATAACATTTCAAACTTGTCGACTTTTGACGAAACTTATTTTCTTCAATTGGTTTAGCTTCTAAGATTTCCAACCCTCTTGGTAATTGTTATCATGATCTTAAATATTTGTAACCTCCAAGGTAACATTGTTAACTTACTTTATATAATTTCAAAGATTATCTCATTTCTGAGCTTAAATTAATTGACTTATGACGTACTCACATGTACGAAAATATAGGGTGTAACACTATCGTTGTTTCATCAAGGATTTTTCTAAAGTGGTGAACCCCTTGTATAATCTTTTGGATAAAGATTCAAATTTTATTTAAACGAGGATTTCATGAAGGCATTTGAATTTCTCAAGTTCAAATTGAAAACTACTCTTATTATCACCGTACCGGATTTGAGCTTGACTTTTGAGCTCATGTGTGACGCAAGTGATGTGGCGGTCGGAGCAGTTTTGGGAAAATGTATCCAAAAAATCTTCCATCCGGTCTACTATTCTAGTAAGATCATGAATGATGTCCAAGTCAATTACACGGTGACCGAAAAAGAGCTCTTTGCTATTATTTTTGCTATGGAGAAGTTCCTCCCTTATTTGATGGGTACAAAGGTGATTGTTCATGCGGATCATGTGGGCGCTTTGGTACTTAATGAGCAAGAAAGATCCAAAGGCGTAGTTAATGAGGTGGGTGCTCTTATTGCAAGAGTTCGATCTAGAAATCCAAGACCGCAAAGGTAGTGAAAACCAAGTAGCGAACCACTTGTCTCGCTAGGAGGAGGAGGGGAGGCCACATAAAGGCCTTGAGATCAATGACTCCTTCCCTGAAGGGAAACTTCTATCCATTTCAATGATCAAGATTTTATGGTTCGCCGACTTAGCAAATTATCTTGTGAGTGGTATTGTACCGATGCGTTCTCTTCAAACCAAAGGAAGAAACTCAAATGGGATTTCCTTGACTACTATTGGGATGAACCGTACCTCTTCCGAATTTGTACCGATGGTGTGATTTGAAGATATGTGTTGAAGGAGGAACAAGTGGAAATTCTTGGTGCTTTCCACTCATGGTGGTCACCATGGTGGAGCGATAACGGTGGAAAAAGTGTTGAGTTGTGGATTCTATTGGCCTACTCTCTACAAGGACGCAAGTGATCTAGTCAAGCGTTGTGATGAATGTCAAAGGGCCAGTGGGATTTCAAAGAAAAATGAGATGCCTCTCACCACCATTCTGGAAATTGATATTTTCAATGTGTGGGGCATTGATTTCATGGGACCGTTCCTAAGATCTTGTGGGAACACCTACATTTTGGTAGGTGTGGATTATACGTCAAAGTGGGTTGAGGTTGTTTCTCTATCCAACAATGAAGCTCGAAGTGTGGTAGCATTTTTGAAAAAGAACATCTTTGCAAGATTTGGTACTCCAAGGGACATTATAAGTGATGGGGGATCGCACTTTTGCAAAAAAGCTTTTGATACCTTACTCACTAAGTATGGTGTCACTCAAAAAAAGTCAAGACCCCGTATCACCCTCAAGAAAGCAGACAAGTGGAGGTCTCCAACCGGGAGATCAAGAGTATTTTGTCAAAGACAGTGAATGCCAACCGGACGGATTAGTTGAAAAAACATGATAATTCTCTATGGGCTTATAGGACGGCTTACAAAATAGCAATTGGTATGTCTCCATACCGGTTGGTGTTCGGGGAAGCTTGTCACGTTTCGGTGGAACTTGAGGACAAGGTTATGTGGGAGTTGATGAAGCTAAATCTTGAGTGGGATGTCACCGCCAACTTAAGGGTGGCACAATTGAATGAGCTTGATGAATTCCGGTACCATGCATATACAAGTTCTTCCTTATACAAAGAGAAGAAGAAGTACCTCCATGACAAGTACATTCGAAACAAGGAGTTCAAAGAAGGTGATCTTCTGTTATTGTCAATTCTCGGTTACAGATGTTTCCAAGAAATTTTAAGTCTAAATGGAGTGGCCCATTTGAGGTTGTGAACGTGACACCTTTTGGTGCATTAGAATTGAAGAATAAAAATGATGAAGTGTGAGGCAATGGTCACCGGGTGAAGCATTATCTTGGAAAAGTTGATGATGGCCACGTCATGGCGGTGATTCACTTCAAGTGATTGATAGTAATCTGCGTTGTGTTGCGGCGTTAAATCAGGGGCTTCTTGGGAGGCAACCCATGTTTCTTTTGATTTTTCTTTTTTATTCTTTGTTTAGATATGTTTTGTTTTGTTCTAACTGGTTTTGAAGTATGTTGCAGGAATGAGTGTGCTTTGCAGGAACTGTGCTCAAAAGAATGTCTAAGTATGGAAAAAGTGCGGACCACACAATTTTGGAGGCTATAGCAGAAATGAGTATGCGGCCACACAATTCATTGTGCGGCTGCACAACTGGAGATCACAAATTTGCAAACTCTCTGAAGTTTGAGTTGCAGAGAAATGGCCGATCTGCGGTCGCACAAGGAATTGTGCAGTCCGCACTCAAAATTGTGCGGACTGTAAATTTTCAGGCAATGCCATTGGTACAAGGTAAAGACCGCGGACCGCACACAAAATTATGTGGCCGCACTCAGCTTCTATCCCTTGACCTAAATCGACCACCTATAAATAGTCCTTTCTCACACTGTTCAAAACTTTATGCACTCTAAACACTTGACACCAAAGCAAGCACAATGCACAAAAACTGGTTCAAACATCACACTCACTTCATCATCCTATATTCTCCCATGCATCCTTCATTACTAGTATGTTCAATTCATGTTTAGATTTTTCAAATTTTCTTAATTTTTGTTCTTAACTAGTTTAGTTATTTTTAGGCCTAAATAACAGATTAATCATCATGTGTGCCTAAATTTGTGTGGGTAACTTCACATATGTTAGTTGGAGGTTGGGTAAATAATATATCATGTCTAAATTGCAAATACCATGCCCAAATTGTGCAAAAATTGAAAAAAACTAAGTTTAGTGCCGTCTGATTTTTAATGGTGCGGCCACACATGAGATTGTGCGGTTCGCAGACCCTTACGCTAGGCAAAGTCTATGCATGAATTGTGCGGTCCGCACTCAAAATTGTGCGGTCCGTAGAAATTGAACTACGTCCGCACAAAAATGTGTGCGGCCACAGATCATAGCTTTAGAGAATTGGATTTTTGGGTCATTGAATCGTGCGGCCACACTCAGAATTTTGCGGACCTCACTTCCAAAATTGTGTGGTCCGCACAAGCCATTCTACGGCCGCACTCAGAATTGTGTGGACCGTACTGACCCCTTTGCACACTGGTTTGTCTGCAACTCTTTTGTAGCCCATTTTTGAACTTTGACTGACTCGTGTTGCTATGTATTGCAGACAATGGTTTGATCAAGAGGTCGTGGTGATACTTCCAAGGGGAGGGGTGAACCCTCCCGAGGCCGAGTCAAGGGTACTCAACCACTTGCAGTGCATAAAGGGATTGCAAAGAAAACAACCACAGGGAGAGGTAAGGCCACATAGCCCTCTAAATCAAGTTCGTACATCCCGTCTATGGAGGCATCTGAGAGCCACTCATTGGAGGAAAAACCTGAGGCCCAATCTCAGCCACAGTAGTTCCCTGGGAGATACCAACTCTGCAATGAACCCTCCACCTGAGCAAGCTATTCTGAGTTTTCGGAACCCTCGTCTACTCACACTCCCGTCGCACCGGTCGCAGTTGATGATGCTGGTATTCCAGATGATGATAGAGGGGTTGATACTATAGTTACCGGTCTAGAGAGGTACAAAAAGAAGGAGATCTGGAAGATAGATTTCTGAGCCTGACAACATTTACCAGGTTCCGAGAGTGGTGTCCCCAGAGATCGCTCACACTTGAGTGACAGTTTCTTTTGAAGGATTGGATAGAGTCAATCCGAATGTGGCTAAGCAGTTCAGGGAGAGAAAAGGGTGGACATGATTCACTCAGAGTGCTATGGATTCCAAGGAGCATTTAGTCCTTGAGTTTTATGCCAATGTGGCACATATCAAAAAGGGGACTAAGGTGACCAAGGTGAGAAACTTGAAGGTCAGATTTGATTAGACCACATTGAACACCTACATTGGGTTCGAGGAGGTAGAGCCGGTGCAATATTTGGAGAAGTTTTCAATGGGTGACTCGCCCTTGGTTAGTAGAGATTTTAGCAGCTCCAGGACCACCACTACCATGGATCACAGTGGGGGTTCCCATTACACGGGCTACCCTAGACTTTGAGGCAAAAGGATGGCAAACTTTTGTGTGCAACCACATAGACTCGAGCCAGAATGAGAAAAATCTTTCAATCCCCCAGGCAGTATTAGTGGCATCTATCATGGACGGGTACCCAATTAATATGGGTGCCATCATGTCGGCCAACATGTCGGTGGTTGTCAGGCAGGGTGAGAGCTCCTACCCGTATCCCAACACTATCACGGAGTATCTCACGGATGCTAGGTGGAGCCTAGGAGCTTTGATACGAAGGCTCTGGCTAAAAATCCTTTCTCCTGGTATTCTATGAAGTACCCAAGGAACCGGATGAACAAGGGTAAGTCGACTACCACCGTAGGCCAGTCTGATGAGCCCTCGGTGGTAGTTGCAGATTCAGCTGCTATGCCTTCTACAGCTTCCATGCCTTCCACAGCTGTCGGGCCTTCCACCAAGACAGCTACCATTCCACCACCTCCATCTCCAGGGCCATCAACATAAGTACCAGTGCCTTCCTCCTCCACTTGTCCACTCACTGCGCTGCGAGTCTCCCAAACACTAGCGAGTCTCAACAATTGGATGCAGACAGCTACTGCAAAGTTGTCTGACATATCCAGTGTTGTTGTAGCACATTCTTCTACCCCAACACCCCGGGTTCCTCCATTAGTGGAGGAAATATTGAAGAGAACTTGGATAATGAGAAGACCATCATGGATACCTTGGTGGCACATGGGGGAGCTATTGCGGAGCTACATAAACAGGTGAAGAAGATGAGAAAATCACAGGCTTCGAGAAAATTAGTGGACAAGTTGAAAAGATGACCAAGATAGAAACAGTTGGTGATCTTCCATTTGACTTACCGATGGAGACAGATCCATCAGTACCAGCAGACCTAGCAGCACCATCAGCATCAGTGGCACCAGCTGGCCAGTCTGACGAGCCAGACCTCACTTCCCACACCGCTGAGGCGGTGCTACAGATGTTCACCAACCCCGCTACTCCCCGAGCAGAGGATGATGAAATCCAGTTGGAGGAGCCTGAGGATAGTGATGCTGATATGCATACTGAGACCACATAGAGAGTTCTCTCTACTCTTTCCCTTTCTTATTTTGATTTTTGTTAAGCATTAAGGACAATGCTTATTCTTATTTAGAGGGTGGTCTATTTTGATTTTATATGAATTTGACTTGGTCTTGTAATAACTATAATATTCTCTTTTTATTTTTATTTTTAATTTCATTATGTATATATTCTTTCCTCCCTATTTATGTATATATTTTCTTTCCCGTTCTCAATTTGTATATTCATTTTTGCTTTCAATAGCTTATTTCATAGCTTCTTTATTTTGTTTTCTTAGTATTCTAGCTTCTTATTTACTTTAGTAGCTTTTTTTTATTTGATAGCTCCTTTTTATGTTTAAGTGATCAATAACCCTTTGGTTTTCTTAATGCCATGATTCTTTCCCAAGGTGGTTTTTGTGTAAACCGGGTGGCTCTTCCCAACGATGGTTGGCGTGACAACCTTCTTAAGGGATTGAGTCCATTTTTTATGTTTAGGTAAAATATAGTAGTACCAATGAATAAGAGAGTCAAGCATGCTTCACTTGGTACCAACACACTTAACTACACGTTTATGGTTAAAAACAAGTTCTTGGAAAGAAATAGCTCTAGTTAGTGACCTTGTGACTCTTGTGTTGACTTAGGCAATCATCGAGTGGTTTAGTTGAACCATTATTGATTTTCAATATTGAATACGGTTGTTGTGGGTCCTCGACTCTATCCTCTTTAACAATCCAGTTGTGTGAGAGGTGAGATGTGTTGTCGCAAATCCAAGTACCCGTGTGAATGGTCTAGAACTTGCCCCGAATGTGTTTCTAGGATAAGTCTTAAGTTTTCTTGGCTTGAGAAGTGATTCTAGGCTCTCCTTGACCTGTTTTGAAAATTTTCCATGGTCCACCAATGATGATATCCCTAGTCAATCCCTTTTGAACCTAAATTTGTTCTCATTTGATAACCATGTTACAAGCCTTTACCTATTTTATAGTGACCCTCTCTTGGCACTCGAGCTTTCCTTAACACGCATGAGAAGCAATTGGTGAAAACATAAGTTTGGGGGAGAGACGAGGAGTTTGAAAGTGGTATCAAGGTACAAAAAGAGAAAATAAATGAAGAAAAGTCAAGACAAAAAAAAAGAAAGAAAGAACAAAAGAAAAATACAACAAGAAAGTGAATAAATTGAAGAGTTGAAGGGATTAAAAGAAAAGCGAAAATTCTAAGCATGGAGAAAACAAAGAAGGAGAAAATTAATATCATAACCAAGAAAGAGTGATGTCAAGTCTCTCTAGTTCCCCTAAGGAAGAAGAAAATGCCTCAAAAAGTCAGCAAAGCATGAGCCAAGAAGAGAAAATGGAGTGCATAAGGAAATATGAACCCGTTCTATCCTAACAGTTACTACCTTAGTCCAAAAGCTTTCATTACATGCCGAAAAAGCCCTACGTGATTTCAGTCCGAGCAAGCTTACATTAGTGGTGATTTACATGAGGGGAAAGCATATGGTACTTAGATTCATACTTGTGACATTCTTTTGGGACAGATGAGCAAACTTTTCACAAATCCTCGAATTGAGTATTTCATTCTTAAGTGAGATAAGCTAACAGAGAGTAGAGGAGGAGGAGTTTGGGATCCACAGTACCTACATGAAAGAGCGAACTTCCTTGATGAGTAAAGTCAACTCTTGATGCTCAAGGGTCACATTAGATCTATTTGTTCTTAAAACTTTAAAACATTGCCTTGTTGATAATTCATGAGTATGTGGGTAATTATTGGTCCCACTTGATGTGTGTTTGATTCACCGTAGATTAGCTGGAATAGCTCTTTTCTTGTGGAGGTGAGAATTACCTTATTTGCTTGAGGAAAAGCAGTTTGGGGGAGTTAATAAGTGGGAATTTGGACTATTTATTTGCGCCCTTTGACTTTCACTTTAGTTCAAAATATTTAAAGGTATTCCCGAAAACTGAAAAAATATGCTTACTTGCAGGAGTATTGGGAAATGAGACATTATGATGACATTCAACTCAAGAAGGATTGCTTTTGAACGAGGACAAAAATCAAGCAAAAAGGCTAAAGTGAGGACCGCAGAATTCTGTATGCGGCCGCAGAACATGAAGAAAAATCAATAGTGATGCAGTGTAAAGTGCGGACCGCACAATAATTGTGCGGCCGCAGAAGTTAAGGTTCAGAGAGTTCCACATCCAAGCCCAACAAGAAGTGCAACTTATACACTTTACGCGCTTAGTCCAAATATATACCACTAATCCCATTTGCGCTCCATGTCGATTCGATCCCGACTCCTAGTTGGGTACTTATTATTGCAATCAATCGTTTCACAACCCCAATTTGAGGTGTGACTTAGGTGAGACCATCGCTTCTGACCTGAATCAGTGCTTGGGGCAGCGAACCGGTTGACCAGTCTCAGGCTCAAGTTAGGTCCACATTCCCCCGAGACCAAACTTTTCCTCGGTATCTATAAGACACCTAACCCGGTGACATCTTCCATGGGGTTAGAATCCACACCATCGAAGAAACAGCGGAGAGGATCATCTGCTCTGTGGGCCCCCTCTTTGGGTCATTCTTTCATCGTTTGCGCCTCATTGTACATAGACTAGGTGAACGAGGGTGACTTAGTGATGTCTATCACACCAAGTGCCTCCTTCGGGGCACTACCCGCATTCTGGGAAACCTCGGCCTCGGCCTCTTCATCGACCTCCCTGGCTTGAGGTAGGTCAGCCTCACGGATCTCAGGTTCAATGCCCCCCCCCCATCCCGCTCTTTGAGGGACGGCTTCACGGGCAACAAAAAAAAGGCTATTCTCCCTCGGACTCATGCCTCAGTCGATAGAGCAAGTCTGAAGCTGCTGCTCGGGAGTCGGTGTTTTCTGTTGGCTTGCGCACCAACCTTCTCCTTGTTTTCTTTTTCTCCGATCTCGGGGAACTCAGAGCCCTCTTCTTTTTCCTCTATCCAGACTGCCCCGGAGCGGGAGACTCAACAGGCATGTCCTCGCCACCGACTGGAGGCCGAAGCTCGACATCCTTACCCAAACCTGCAAAAAGAGGTAAAGGAAATAAGGACTTGATGTGAAAAGAAGGAGCCTAACAATACCTGCTCGATAAAGAAGTGTTACCATGGGAACTAACCTCCCAACGGCCCTTCGAAATTTTGCGCCATGAGCGCTCGGAGTAGGGAATCTGTGAAACGATACCCTCGACCCACTCCTTGAGTCGAGGGACAGTATTTGGGACCCGAGCGATGATTGCACCACAACGAATAGCATTAAGGAAAAGAGAAGTAAACATAAGATCAACATTCAAAGGAAAGTTCTACTTACGTGATGTATTCCCCTTCTCGGGGAATGGCCTGCATTCAGCCAGGATTAAGTCTGAAGTCCTCACTCGGAAAAAACTGCCTTTCCAACCTCGATCTCGATCCTCATCGATACTTGAGAATGGAGCCTTACTGGCCCGGCGCACAAGTTATATCAACCCCCCTCGAAATATGCAGGGATTGTACAAACGGAGTAGGTGATCCATACTGAACTGGCAGGAGTCGATTTTGCTTACAAAAAACCAAAGGAGGATCACAATCCTCCACAGTGAAGGATGAATCTGACCGAGGTATACCTCGTATCTCTTGCAGAAATCTATAATGACCGGGTCCACCGGTCCTAATGTAAAGAGATAGGTATAAACACTCAAGTATTCCTCGACATGGGTGGTAATGGCCTCCACACGGTTGGGGACCGCAATATTCTTATCGGCCCAGTTGCAGTCTTTTAGGACCGTACGGATGACCTCTTTGGTAATCGAGCAGATTTATCTCGAGACCTCCTCACACCGACCATGCATAAAATTAACAATGGAACGTTCCTATCGTGAAGCTGCTTAATTTCATTGGCTAAATATCTAATTGTCTAATTCACTTGTTATTCCATCGGTAATATCCCCGTGCCACAATCATCTAGATTTTTTTTAGTGATATACATATACACACCGGCCATCTGATCAGACCATATATATGGTAAAAAGAATTTTGCCTGATGATCATTGAATGGATGTAATTGTTGTTAGTGTTATACTGAATTCAAAGGCATGTGGTTTGATAAATATTGTATACGGGTAAAATCAGGATCATGGTACATCCCGGTCTTTGACAAAATAAACCCAGCTCGAGATATGATGAAGAGGGACCAAAGTCGAGGGGTCATCCTCATCGAGTCAGAATTTGATGGCATGACACCCGACCTCGAGATTTTCGGGGTCACTGTTCGAAATCGGTCCTAGCTTTGAACGACTTCGAAGAACATTGTCGAGCAATCAAGCACGGCCAACAGAAGGCCGTAATATCCTTTACCGGTCGGATACTACAACGGAGATCTCGGCACGTATCGATGAATGACTGGAAATCAGTTAATCAGAAGATTTTTTACTTTTTATAAAGTTATACTTAGAGTAGGATTCACCTACTATATAAAGCGGGTCTGATAATTCATCAAACACATTGTAACATGCATTCCAGAGCAATATATCATTATTTTCTCAGTTATTAGTTCTTTTGTTCTTGTTCGTGAGTGTTGGCTATAGTGAGCCTGAATCGAGGGCAAATATTTTATTAAGGCTTGAACTATCTTCCCCGTGTGATTTGAATTTACTTTATCTTTATTTATTCAATTTGACTTTATTTATCGCTTTGTATCAAATAAATTCAAGTTTTCTTAAAATCATTTACAAATTTAATTGTTATCTGATTTTGATGGTAAACATATATACAAGGCTCCACTTCCATTAAGAGAGTGCTACCCTTAAAAAAAGATGAGAAGCACAAAAATAATATCTTCTTTAACTAGTTCTGGCAACTCGTTTTATTTAAATTTTAGATGATAACGACTAGCTAGTCTGAAGACTGCAGGTTTAAATACGAGGATTTATTACGATGTCCTTACAAGCATGTTCATGTGCTTCTTTAATTTCATCCATCTTCGAATCTAACTCAAGATTATGTTAGAATCAAATTTAAATATTGGATATATATGCATGATTAATGATCCATTGAAACATGACTCTATTCGCTATTCAATTAAATCTTCTTGTCACTAAGATTTTCCATAGCAACTTAAAAATTATAGGAATAAATTGTTCTACTTTTTCTTCTTTTGCAAAATACTGGATCTTAGTTGTTACCCTTGAAGGCTAGGATAAAAGGTATCAGGATGATTAATCCGTAGTCTCTAGTCATTATAAGCTACTCTTCTTAACATTTATTTATTGGACCACTTGTGAAAACTATCCACGAGTTGCCAACAACAATATTAAATAGCATCAACAACTACACGTATCTGATATAAAATGGTGCCAAAGCATCTTTTTCAAGATTAAACAGCAATTGGATATTTATGTAATTTAATCCCTATAATAGAACGGTTTGAAATGAATAAAGATAGTAACGGCAAAAGATTAATTTATGTTAAAATTGACAGAAGCGAAAATGAAGGGACTATTTATCATTCGTGGACTTACTTCATAATAGTGTAAACATGTTACATCTTTTCATTTTTATATTATACGTGTATATCACGTCAAATTTGTTAGTTATATAGTATTCGTAAATATAAATATTTTATTGTATAAGATATATTGTGATGTATCTCAGCTAACATCTATTTATAAACGATGTTCTTGGTGTATATATATTTCCATTTGTCGCAATGTTTCTGGTGTATATTCCCTTTCATCGCTTGGTTGCTTTGCCATGATCAAAAAATTTATGGTCGACATTAATCTCTTGAAAGAGCAATATAGTTGTCCATGTGAAATGTTGTCACGACCCAAAATCACAGGTCATAATGGCACCTAACTCGACCCTCTAGGTAAGCCAACTAACAATAGATACAAGACAAAAGAATATAAGAAACTAAAATAGGATTGTCTGAACTTTTACAAATTTACCCAAGAACTAGTAGTACGAATCATGAGCTTCTAGGATTCAGAATTTACAAAGCTAATACAAATAATCACACGATCTGTTTGAAAACCACATTAATAGATTAATAATATCTAAAACTACCAAGGACAAGTGGTAGTTTCTATCCAGAATACACGAACATCTTCAGGGTCAGCTCCCGAATTCAACAGCAACTCTGCTCTAATAGTCTGCACGGAGTGTGCAGAAGTGTAGTATCAGTACAACATACCCCACGCACTGGTAAGTATCTTGTCTAACGTCGTCGAAGTAGTGACAAGGCTTTTAGTTAAAAGATGCTTATTGATAACACTATAATGTAAACTAGCATTAGAACTATATCACAGTATAATAGAATAGAGTACACGACATGACTGTACAGAGAAATAATAGAGTACCAAAAAGAATAAAAATTTAACAGTTTCCAGCATCTCGAAACCCTTTCCTTAGAACAAAAACCATGAACCACAACAAATCACCTCAAAACTTTCATAGTATGAGAGAAGCACTCAAGACATCAAATCTAATAGAACGGCAACACCCTTCGTGCATTTATCTCATCCTCACCATATATGCGTAAAAGAGTACCAGCCAAATGATAGAAATACCAATAATAGAAATGACAAGGAAGGAAATATGCAAGAAGTAATAATGAACGAGAATGTACAAAAAAACATCAGTAACACACTAAGCAGAGAGCATAGAGGTAATGACAACAATTAGGAAAAAGGGTTATAACTTCAACTAACTAGCATGATGGAGGCATGAAGATAGATATAACAAATAAGAGAAGGGGTGAGGCGTGCATGTTCTTTATAATGCAACAAGTAGAACATGAATGGCCAACATGGAAGAAGACCCATACCTAAGTGCAACAAAACAGACATGACATCAATACAATCATAACAGCAAGAAGTAGACATGATTTTTACAAGTTAAACAAGTAGAAGGTATGGGCAACACAACAACGATTGAGATAGATAACAAGAACAGAACAGTGATGACAAGCCACATAAGAACCATAAGTACGACCATAAAAATTCAAGGTAAGACATGAAGATATCTGCAAGAAAAGAATATCATAACATAATGCATGTCCCTCGTCCTTACTTGCACGAAAACACCCATCGTGCCATGAACTCACAATGATACAAATGTACAAAAGTATAAATGCAATGGCACGGCATCACCCTTCGTACTTTTACTCGCAATGACATGGCACGACATCGCCCTTCATGTTCTTACTCTCAATAATATGGCACGTCATCACCCTTCGTGCTTTTACTCTTAATAATATGGCACGGCGTCACCCTTCGTGCTTTTACTCTCAATAATATGGCATGGCGTCACCCTTCGTGCTTTACACTCTTCCTCACATGATAATGAATATAAATAATGACACGGCATCACCCTTCATGCTTTACACTCTTCCTCACCAAGCATATTAAATTAAATTAAATAGCAAGGCAAGAAGTATAAATAATATTGAGAGTGTTCAAACGAATATTCCAAACATATTCTTAATCACTTTTTTTTAACCCAACTATGATTCAATGAATCCTCAAGGGCCATATAATTCAAGTACTTCCACAAATCCCACAATTTATCAACAACACAAGTATGGAATCTAGCATCTCAAAATATCGGCCATAGCAACGTATTAATGATATGCATAGAGATGAAGGAATTAGAGACATCAATGTATTCTAAGAGTTTCCATCCAATTGATTAATTTATATTAGGCTAAGTCTCAACTCTAACATTTAACACCACGTTCTTAATACCTAGAAGTCAAGTGAGGCATGAAGCAAGAAGGTTATGAAATTCTACAAGACACAATTATAACATAATCTACCCCCGAGCATGATTAACCCTGGTACATACATATACGCTCATCACCTCACATATGTATCACCCCTGCATGTAGCAAACAATGACAACTAGGAGGAAAAACTCCCTCAACAAAGCTACGGAAAACACTTACCTCAATTCAGCTAACTCCACACTCAATTTTCGTTTTTCCTTTAAATATTCATCTCCGCTCATCTCAATCTAGCCAAAGACGACTTGAATACATCACACAATGCAAGAGGAAACAATTTCAATTAATAGCTGTGATTTTTATTCAATTTCTAAAAGTCAACAAAAGTCAACTCCTCGGGCCCGCATCTCAAAATCTGATAAAATTTACAAAATCTGAATACCTACTCCGATACGAGTGCAACCATACATAAATTCAAGTTTCGAACCCAATTCACCCTTCAAATTATCAATTTACATTCTGAAAACTTTATTCAAAAACCACCATTTTCTCAACTCAAAACACAATTTAAATGATAAAAATAAAATAAAATTAAGGAATATAATAAATTCTAGGTGAAGAACACTTACCCAATTGATTTGCTTGAAAATCCCACAAAGAATCGCTCAAAACCGAATTCTACAAGTCAAAATGTGATAAAAATGGTCTAACCCTCGATTTGGGATTATATTCTTCCTGCCCAGGTGTTTATGCATCGCGAACGAAGAGATACGGTCGCGTTCACGAAGAAGAAAAATGAAGGTTGTTCAGTTTGGTCGTCGCGTTCGCGAAGAAGAAAAATGAAGGTTGTTCAGTTTGGTCATCACGAACGCGACAACAAGCTCGCGAACGCGGAGAAGGAAAAACACGATGGCTCACCACTGGTCTACGCGAACGCGAGGATAGGCATGCAAATGCGAAAGAGGGAAAAACATAAGTACACGTTCGCGGACAGAAGAATGCGAACGCGTAGAAGGAATGGTCACCAGTGCCCAGGGCATGGTCTTCACTACACGAACACGGAAGAAAGTACACGAACGCGAAGAAGGAGAAGCCTGACTTTTGCAATCGCGATCGTGTTCATGCGAACGCGATGAACAAAAATTCCCTCCTCCAAGATTACTCATCGCGAACGCGGAGGAGCAGACGCGAACGCGAAGAAGAAAACCAGATAACAGATATCAGCAATCCAAAAATAGAAGGAAATGGCATGTAGCCCATCCAAAACACATCCGAGACCCCCCAAGACCCCGTCTAAACACACAGGAAAATTCTATAACCTAACACGGACTCGCTCGGGGTCTCAAATAATTAAAATAACCTCTAAAATTATGAATCGGACACCAAAACGGATGAAGATCAAACTTAAACTTCAAGAACTTCTAGAATCGCAACCGAGCATCTGAACCATATCAAATCAACTCCTATTGGCCTCAAATTTAGCACACAGGTCACATTTGCCATTACAGACCTATTCCAACTTCCAGAATCGGAATCCGACCCCGATATCAAAAAGTCCACCCCGGTCAAACTTCTCAAAATCCAACTTTCGCCATTTCAAGACTAATTCAACTACGGACCTCCAAATTACAATTCGTACGCGTTCCTAAGTCCAAAATCACCCCACGAAGCTAACGAAACTAACGAAACTCCATTCTGAGATCAAATGCTAAAAAGTCAAACTTGGTCAACTCTTCCAACTTAGGGCTCAAATCTTGAAGTTCATTCTTCCAAATCGATTCCGGATAACTTGAAAACCAATACCGACGATTTACGCAAGTCATAATACATCATGCAGCGATACTCGAGCCCTCAAAACACCGAGCAAAATGCAGATACTCAAAACAAGATGTCGGGTCGTTACATCCTCCACCACTTAAACACACGTTCATCCTCGGACGTGCCAGGAGTCTCCCCAAAGTTATTAAATCACAGTTTAACCTTACTGAGCACAAACCCAGGGTGATCCCACAACACCCTGCTCCACATAAGCCCACCAACACAACATCATTAGAGATCCTTGTTTCAACCTTAGTCCTTAAACCTTAGAACCCTATTTTTATCATCCAGAATTCATTACAAGACCCGAATCCCACATCTACACATTGTACAAGTCTGAACTAACTGTAGAAAATCATGACCATAACCCAAGGTAGAATCACACGACGTAACGCATCACTTCAATACTCACAGTAGGAACTGCTGACCACCATTACCGCCCAAAAACAAATCAGGTGCCTATAGAAAACCTCGTATCGATTAGAACCTTGTTCAAAAACCTTCATAGCCCATGATGATGAAAGAAACACGCAGAACCGTTTAACCACTCATCTGGTCAATAAACCAAGAAACTTACTTGCTCGACCAGGGCCATTGCCCAAATCCTCAACAAAATATAGTGTTATTCTTCCAAACCTTCCTCATCCCAATGCAATAGCGCAAATCTCATGTCTAGAAACCCCATCTCAGCCAATACAAACAGCCACACCGATAAGTATCGACAATAATCATATGGAGCCCCACATAACTCGATTTCATACACTAGCAAGTAATAACTCAAACATGACAGGTAACAGTAAGAAAGCTAAATAAGAGAACTGCTAAGCAAGTTAAGCAGACAGGAAAGTTTTAACATTTCACTATGAACTATTTTCAACAAGGTGAAAACAAAATACACAAAATAAAGTAAGGAGTCTCATTTCATCAATGTACTGTTGCGTCGTGCAACCCGATCCAATCATATCAATCCACATAGAGTACCCATCGAGCCATAATACTCGAGCTCACTAATCACATGTGTGTCAACATCAAGCACAACAGAGTGCACAAAATATAACTGTGGGGAAATCACTAGGAACAAAGGCCACCTCGCCCGTAGTGCCAAGAGGCCTAAACTGAATCATAATATGTGTGCGAAGAACCGTGTAAACCTCACAACCCATCGTAGTATAAGAGAGAAAAATATGACACAAACTAAGGCGAGAATAACATCCATTCCGCTCGATGATATACATACGGACCCAACTGCGCAAGAGGAAGCAAATCAAACCTGATACAGAATACACACCCTCACTAGACTCAAAAATAATCCCCAAACCAAATTCCGATCATCCTCAAACATGTAATAAACCTTCCAAAAGTCTATAGCAACCTTTCCATAACACCTACCATTAATCATCCAATCTTCTATACTCCTTTACAACTCACAATCAAGGAATAGTCCGCCAACAAGAACATTCAGTCTCTGAGCCTCACGAATACCAGAATTTTCATACCCATTCTCAACACCGCTTCTCAAATAGCTAACACGTAACTCATACTACATCATCTTTCGGTAATTCACCCACAAATAAAAACACAATGTATCTTCTAACAGGCGCTCCGGTGAAAACACATAGTGCCGGCAAAACCTTAAACCCGAAAATCGTCTGCACCATCAAAAACTCATATCCTCCCCTTCAAAACTAATTGCAACCTTGTACATGCAACTTTTCAACTCCATACAATGCATCGCCTCTAACATGCTAACTCACAACACTATGATCGTATCATAATTAACTCTGAACCATAAGCAATTTGAACACCTCATCAACCGAGAATCTTCCATTTAATTCAATCCAGGGGAACACCACCATAACATTGTAGCTTCGATACCTGTAGAAAAAATCAACTCCGACCGTGGTAATAACCATGATAAATCCTTCGGAACTCAGTAACACATAATCAAGTAATCAGAACCAATCGCCTCTAACTCAACCGAGTCATGCAGACTGCCAACACGAAAGTAACTCAATCTGATACACCCTGAGGGAAATTCTTGGGAATCCGAAACCATTTCTTGCATCACCCCAACATTGACATGTAGACCTTTCTTTACAAGGAAATACCGAAAATCCGATTATCATTCACTACTGCCTTCAAACCTGCCTGTAGTCAAATTCAAAAGTCCTTAAAGGCTATATAAGACCTGAAACTTTACAGAACCTTCTCGATAACCACTCATCTTACTCTGATCTTTAATGCACAGCAATACACGTCGAGCAGCCCGTGGTACACCAGCATATGCCCATTCAAAGAAATAACCAAGCAACCTCTAGGTCCGGAAATTGATATGGTTCGTGATCCTACAATCCGATCGTCATTAGCAGACTCCACCACTTAGATCGAAGTCATAAAACATCCCATCAGCAACCCAAGATACCATATCTTCACAGTATGCTCCGATCTCGCACGACTTTTTAGTTGAATACTTCAAAACTCATGCAATGCTGATCATAGAACACCCAGAAGACCCTGCCAAGCGTTTACCCATCATTGCAATAGTCTAACCTCCCAAAATGCTCTGAAATGATGACATATGCACACCATCGAATGGAAACCTCATACAAGACACACGATCCAAACTCACCAGGCGGGAGATAGCCCACTGGTTTTACTCAAATCGACACCTTGCCATGAACCCGCCTTACTCACGATAACCTGGCCATCAGCTATTCTTCCCTAATATGTGCTTACAAACCAGCCATATGAATCCGCCTCATACCACAACTGAACGACCGGAAGATTTAACACTGCATCCATTTTTTTAGGCTAGACAACACGTCGCAATGATAATCAAGCATACATAGCCCGTTGTAATCCATTTGCAACATCACTGATCGTTGGCACATAGTGAATACTGAGCGCACCCCATCACATATGAGCGATCGAAAAGAGTCAAAGTCCTAGATTTCAAGCTGAAACAAGGCTGCACGATGAGGAAAGAAGAAAGGGAATTTTTTTTCTAAATGCCTTGTAGCCTGCCAAAGATAGGTATGGGCGTTATCATACTGATCCGCATGACACTACCAGAAACTTGCTCATGACTCATAGAACCTACAAACCTAGGGCTCTGATACCACCTTGTCACAACCCGAAATCAAAGGTCATGATGGCACCTAACTCGACCCGCTAGGTAAGCCAACCAACAATAGATACAAAAAAAAAGAATATATTAGAAACTAAAATAGGATTGTCTGAACTTTTACAAATTTACCCAAGAACTGGTAGTACGAATCATGAGCTTCTAGGATTCAGAATTTACAAAGCTAATACAAATAATCACATGTTCTTTTTGAAAACTACATGAATAAATTAATAATATCTAAAACTACCAAGGAAAAGTGGAAGCTTCTATCCAGAATACACGAACATCTTCAGAGTCAGCTCCCGAATTCTCCAGCAGCTCTACTCCAATAGTCTGCACGGAGTGTGCAGAAGTGCAGTATCAGTACAACCTACCCATGTACTGGTAAGTATCTTGTCTAACCTCGTCAAAGTAGTGACGAGGCTTTTTAGTTAAAAGATGCTTATTGATAACACTATAATGTAAACTAGCAATAGAACTATATCACAATATAATAGAATAGAGTACATGACATGATTGTACAGAGCAATAACAGAGTACCAGAAAGAATCACAATTTAACAGTTTCCAGCATCTTGACCAACCCTTTCCTTAGAACGAAAACCCAATAACCACAACAAATAACCTCAAAACTTTCATAGTGTGAGAGAGGAACTCAAGACATCAAATCTAACGGCACGGCAACACCCTTCGTGCATTTATCTCATCCTCACCATACATGTGTAAAAGAGTACCAGCCAAATGATAGAAATACCGATAATAGAAATGACAAAGAAGGAAATACGCAAGCAGCAATAATGAACGAGAATGTACAGAAGAACATCAGTAACACACTAAGCAAAGAGCATAGAGGTAATGACAATAATTAGGAAAAAGGGTTATAACTTCAACTAACTAGCATGATGGAGGCGTGAAGATAGATATAGCAGATAAGAGAAGGGGGAGGGGTGCATGTTCTTTATAATGCAACAAGTCAAACATGAATGGCTAACATGGAAGAAGACATGTACCTAAGTGCAACAAAACAGACATGACATGGATACAATCATAACAGCAGGAAGTAGACATGATGTTTACAAGTTAAGCAAGTAGAAGGTATAGGCAACACAACAACGATTGAGATAGAGAATAAGAACAGAACAGTGATGAAAAGCCACATAAGAACCATAAGTACGACCATAACAATTCAAGGTAAGACATGAAGATATCTGCAAGAAAAGAATATCATAATATAATGCATGTCCCTCGTCCTTACTTGCACGAAAACACCATCGTGTCATGAACTCGCAATGATACAAAAGTATAAAAGTATAAATGCAATGGCACGGCATCACTCTTCGTGCTTTTACTCACAATGACATGTCACGGCATCACCCTTCGTGATTTTACTCTCAATAATATGGCACGGCATGAGCCTTCATCCTTTACACTATTCCTCACATGATAATGAATATAAACAATGGAACGGCATCATCCTTCGTGCTTTACACTCTTCCTCACCAAGCATGTGAAATTCAATAAAATGGCAAGGCAGGAAGTATAAACAACATTGAGGAGAGTGTTCAAACGAATATTCCAACAGATTCTTAATCGCTGCTTTCCAAGCCAACGATGATTCAATGAATCCTCAAGGGTCATATAATTCAAGTATTTTCACAAATCCCACAATTTATCAACAACACAAGTATGGAATCTAGCATCTCAAGATATCGTCCATAGCAACGTATTAATGATTATGCATATAGATGACCGAATTAGACACATCAATGTATTCTAAGAGTTTCCATCCAATTGATTAAGTTATATTAGGCTAAGTATCGACTCTAATATTTAACATTACGTTCCTAATATCTAGAAGTCAAGTGAGGCATGAAGCAAGAAGGTTATGAAATTCTACAAGACACAATTATAACACAATCTACCCCCGAGCATAATTAACCATGGCACATACATATGAGCTCATCACCTGACATATGTATCACCCTTCATGTAGAAAACAATGACAAATAGGAAGAAAAACTCCCTCAACAAAGCTAGGCAAAACACTTACCTCAATTCAGCTAAATCCACACTCAATTTTTGCTTTTCCTTTACAAATTCATCTTCGCTCATCTCAGTCTAGCCAAAGACGACTTGAATACATCAGACAATGCAAGAGGATAATATTTCAATTAATAAAGCTGTGATTTTTATTCAATTTCTAAAAGTCAACTCCCCGGGCCCGCACCTCGGAAGCCAATAAAATTTATAAAACCCGAACACCTACTCCGATACGAGTTCAACCATACATAAATTATCAAGTTCCAAAACCAATTCGCCCTTCAAATAATCAATTTACATTTTGAAAACTTTCTTCAAAAACTACCATTTTCCTCAACTCAAAACACAATTTAAATGATAAAATTAAGTAATATAATAAATTCTAGTTGAAGAACAATTTCCTAATTGATTTTCTTGAAAATCCCACAAAGAATCGCTCAAAACCCAGCTCTACAAGTCAAAATATGATAAAAATGGTCTAACCCTCGATTTGGGATTATATTCTGCTTGCCCAGGTGTTTATGCATCACGAACGCGGAGATACGGTCGCGTTCGCGAAGAATAAAAATGAAGGTTGTTCAGTTTGGTCATCATGAACGCGACAACAAGCTCGCGAACGCGGAGGAGGAAAAACTCAATGGTTCACCACTGGCCTACGTGAACGCAAGGATAGGCATGCCAACGCGAAAAAGGGAAAAACATAAGTACGCATTCGCAGATAGAAGAAAGCAAAGGCGCAGAAGGAATGGTCACCAGTTCCCAGGTCCTGGTTTGCACTACACGAACGCGGAAGAAAGTACGCGAACGTAAAGAAGGAGAAGGCTGACTTATGCGATTGCGATCGTGTTCATGCGAACGCGATGAACAAATATTCCCTCCTCCAGGATTTCTCATCGCAAAAGTAGAGGAGCAGATGCGAACGCGAATGAGAAAAATAGATAACATATATTAGCAGTCCAAAAATAGAAGGAAATGTCCCGTAGCCCATCTGAAACACATCTGAGACCCCCGGGACTCCGTCTAAACACACAGACGAGTTATATAACCTAACAAGGACTCGCTCAGGGTCTCAAATGATCAAAATAACTTCTAAAACCATGAATCGGACACCAAAACGCATGAAGATCAAACTCAAACTTCAAGAACTTCTAGAAACACAACCAAGCGTCCAAACCACATCAAATCAACTCCTATTGGCCTCAAATTTTGCACACAAGTCACATTTGCCATTACGGACCTATCCAACTTCCGTAATCGGAACCCGACCCCAATATCAAAAAGTCCACTACTCGTCAAACTTCTCAAAATCCAATTTTCGTCATTTCAAGAATAATTCAACTACGGACCTCCAAATTACAATCCGGACGCGTTCCTAAGTCCAAAATCACCCCACGGAACTAACAACACTCCATTTCGAGGTCAAATGCTAAAAGTCAAACTTGGTCAACTCTTTCAACTTAGGGCTCAAATCTTGAAGTTCATTCTTCCAAATCGATTCCGGATAACTTGAAAACCAACACCAACAATTTGCGCAAGTCATAATACATCATGCAGCGGTACTCAAGCTCTCAAAATATCGAGCGAATTGCAGATACTTAAAACGACATGTCGGGTCGTTACAAATACCATGCAATGACAAATAAAGTTCAACTTTTGCAGAAGCTCTTCTCAAAATATTGAAGAAGCTCTTTCAACTTAGGGCTCAAATCTTGAAGTTCATTCTTCCAAATCGATTTCGGATAACTTGAAAACCAACACCAATAATTTGCGCAAGTCATAATACATCATGCAGCGGTACTCAAGCTCTCAAAATATCGAGCGAATTGCAGATACTTAAAACGACATGTCGGGTCGTTACAAATACCATGCAATGACAAATAAAGTTCAACTTTTGCAATTGTTTGACAATGTGATAAATCAACGCAAATATTATTTTTGAACAAATTGATTATTATAAATGAAAGTAGAGTTTTACATTTCTTTATAATTACGATTAGTAGTGACACATTCAGTCAGAATTTTGATATAGAGCTCTATGTTGTATTTATGCAATAACAAATTCCAAGAGATAATTCTATGTTGGTTAAAATCATAAAATATAGAATTGTCTCATTATTAGAATTTGAATGAATTAGGATAAAGTTTAGACTTTTAACACCTGAATATATAACAGTTCCACATCCGGATATTTAACATAAAATAATTGGGATTTATACAAATAGGTCATATTAAGTACCCGTAGCTCTAGTTGATGTTGTGAACGTTTCTTTTAGTTTTCCGAGCAAACAAACATGCATCATACAATGGATTTAAAAGAAAAATTTATACAGAACGCGTACTAAAATGTTTACTAAAAATAAATTGAATAGCTTTAATATTAGATAAAGCATGATTAAATATTGGAATAATGAACTCCTAACAAACACAAAACATCGTTTTGTAGCTAAAAGGACACAATAATTAAGCTCTTTATTCATGAAATTTTAGTCATGTATCGGAATTTAAGTTTAATTCTTTGTACTCAAAGTGATAACTTCTTTCAAGTCTACCCTTGGATATTTTATAGATTAATAATTAAAATTTAATTTTGAAAAATTACTTTTTACATTCGATCCTTTATAGTTATATACTCCCAACATGCAAGAGTCGAGATAATTTTATGATTGAAAAAATAAATGCATGATGTTATGTGAGAAAAACCGGAGAAAGTCACTACAAATAACTTAATACACAAAGCAATAATGTAATTATATACATTAATTCATATTGTTATGTGGTCATTCTTTAACATGCCAAAGATCTCCTTAACAATATGTGTTGTGCAACCAGCATTGTTCCTGAAAATTTCAATTCAATTATAGCATAATTAATTGGGGTCCTAAATCTAATAAATACCTCTATTCATCATAGGATCTTACTAATTAGGTATCTTTCACACTAAATTTTATAAAGATACAATCAATACCGAATAAATATATCAAGTAATCTATTGAATTAGATTAGCTAAATTGAATAACAAACTTCACACAGACACGCACCTTACAAATTATATACACGTCCCCTAACTGCATAAAAATCTTGTATTTTCATTAGTATGCTAGATTTATAGAAAAACAAAGGAATTTAATGAGTACTACGATTAGGATTGAACGTACCTTAGAATTTTTAAGAAAACGATACAACTTAAGAACTTCAATTGAAAATCAATAATCTGTCGTAGAATCCACTTCATGTGAGCAACAAAAATATTTTCGAACTCATCAACACCTAGAAGAACCATATAACAATTTGCCTCCTTTAAAATTGCACGATACTCTTCATGACTTGGTCTAAATATATGGCGGCTAATTGTGACATCAATAGTTTATTTTGCATTAAAACTTTCATGGAACAAAAACAACAAATCTAATTTAAATAAGGAATGGTTTATAAATGTTAAATTTTAGTTGATATTTAGAGTTTAATATGAGGACTTTTACATAGTTCAAATAAGAAAATTAACAATTAAAATTTTAGTTGATTTTATTGTCCTAGATATTAGGAAAATAATGTAAATTACAATTTTGGCCAATATAATAGTTATTTTTAAAGGATAAAAAAGGCAAACGATATTTCGCCAAGGGCCTTCATGCTTTTAATATAATTTTTTTTTTAATATGAAGTACCCCAGGCAGCGGTCTGAGGGTGTTGTATTTCAAAAATATTGTAGTGAGGGGGGCTTGGCCTTACCTCAATAAAATAATACAACATGGTGATTTCTATCACCCAAAAAATAGTAGGAGATATACAAAGTCCTCTCTACTTCCAGTGCTTATATATACATAATCAACTAACAAAAAAGTTGCACTTATCATATTTTGTTCTGATACTAGGCATTTGACATTTATCCATAATGAAGGGGCCTTTAGCTTCCTTTGGTAACTGGCCGAAAGAGTGGCAGATCGACCTTGTACTGGAGGTGGAGGCTAGTTTAGCTAAGGCACCGTCTACTTGGTTGCCCTCTCTGTAACATTGTTGAACAGTCACATTTGCATTTTGGACAACTTTTATAATCCTGTCCACCACCATCTTTAGTTTCATGTTCTTTGTTCCTCTTTGGTTGATCATGTTAACCATGACAGTTGAGTCTAGTTCGAGAGCAAAATTAGTGAAACCTAATTGGTTGCACCATGGAAGAGTACTTCTAGGCTTTCCAGGAATTGGAATTATTGAAGAAGCTCTTTATACTGGAATTGAATCCTACACATAAGAGCATTCTGAATGCTAAAAAGTTTCGGTTCATTTTATTTACAATTGAAAAGATGCTAAAAAAACTTTCTTTCATTAGACCAGTCAATAAAGGAATGGCAGAGTAGTTGATCCTGACCCTTGCCGGAAAAGAAGCTTCTTTAAGACACTGAGTTGTGTAAGAAAGAGTAGAGTCAGAAGAAGAGCTAAAATCTTGAGTTGAATCAGCTGAGACGTCGCCAAACTACGACCGAGAGTTTCACATTTTGAAGCGCCAGTCGCGTAGGGCGATCGGGCCAGGCCGAGTCAGAAAGGCTTTGATGACTCAAGGTTTATATTAGGGAAAGGAGAGTGAGGGGAAGAGGGGGCAGCCCTTGGCCCTATCATCCAATTCGCTCCAACAGACATGCATGGTTCTGTAGTCAAAGAAACTTCTTCACTTTCGTGTACCCATCGGCTTGGTCTTTAGTCTACCCTAATGAAACCTAAAATCGCACTCCCTCACTTTCTCCTTCTTATAGACTACCTTGCGAATCTTCTCTTTGGCACTCATCCTTGGCTTGGGGAGTGATCTCTCTCTTCTGTGTCAGCGAAGGAAGGATAAGAGTAAGAGAAATCGAACGAATGATTATTATTCCACTTACAGTTACAGTGACTCTATCGAAGCAGAACAAGTGAGCTGAGGTAATATTCCATTTTTAGGGTTATCTTTGTGTTCCTTGAGTATGTTTCTGCCCTAAAATAAGAAAGAGTATAGTGCTCGTTTTGATAAGAGTGTTACATACTATCTGCTGGAATGTTTTCACCATCCCCCTTATGCAACTACGGGAGTTTCTTCTGGTTCGCTACTATCTTTTCCTACAGCTCACGACTGACCTTGAACTGGCCAAAAAGCTTTCTATTTTAACGTAATTCCACAATTGCAGAAGCTTCGATCTCGATCGAGCTATGGGCAAGATTTTCCTCAACTGACAGATTACAGATCCTAAGACAGAAGTAATTTTCTTTGTGATCGAGAACGAGACTTCCAACAGCCTTTTGCAGGGAAGGCCTTGGATCATGCAAATGGTATCTTTACCTTAAAGTTGCTGAAGATTGTTAAATGTAATTAACTATTCCACTTGATGAGCTCAGAGCGATGAAAAAGCATTTTCAGGAGAAGGGTAATGGAGACTAGGAAAGAGGGAAGCGCCAGTCAGCCTTAAGGCATGGAGGTGTAGTTCATCTAAACATTGATCTATAACAAGAACAATAGATGCAGACATTCTGGAATCAGAAACTGGAAAAAAACCCAGGTCTCTGGCAAATTTCAAGGAAGCATGGCTCGCTTGTTAGGCTTTATGTATTTTCTTTTTATGACCCACATAGGCACAGTGACCCTACCCTATAAAGTGAAACAACAGAAAAGCAGTAATTAGACTTTTCGCCTAGTTTTATGCTCATTAAAATAAACTTCAAAGGAGAATTCTTTTTATTGGCCATTGTTTTGTTTTCTAATGGTCAATTTCAGCCTTCTAAATTGGAACTTGCATAAAGGCTGAGATACATCGGAACAATGATCCAAATAATCTTGAATGATTTGAATTATAAAATGCCGCCAACCAGATTGTGTCAACATCATAGCATTAGGGACACTTTGTATAATCTGATGTCTTTTCTTCAAATGGACATACTCTCACAAATAATGCATCATTCCCCTCCAAACTCCGCAGCTAAGGCTTCAGCCATGTTGTTGCAATCACCATTAACAAGCATTGCAAAGGCCATGACACAGTTACCATTCCCATCTTTGATTATCCCTCCTATGCCAGCTTTCCCACTTCCTTTATGTAACTACCATCAGTGTTAACTTTGATAGTATCATATATAGGAGGATGCCATTGAACTTTCTTCCAAGTTTGAACAGGTCTCAACTTCTCTATCCTGCTGCATAAGTTAGGCCAGTGTTGATAGACGTCTCCATTCGGCATTAATTTGGAGATTCTGGATTTGATAGTCCATATAACTTGATGTTTCATGAAGTTGAGATGAAATTTCTTCTATGTGCCATATCTACAAGAGCTTCTCTATTTCCAAATCTCCCAGCATATGACTTTGGTGCTACTTGGAGAATCAGGCCATGAACTCTGTTCTTTGCTTTTCCTTCCCACCAGTTTTTGAAGATGACAGGAACAGGGGCATGTTAATGCCCAATTCCTAGGGGCTTGCCAATTACCTTCCAAATGAACATAGCGCCTCACTTTTCACGAACATATGTTGCAAAGTCTCAACCTGTGGGACACTACAGCAAGAGCATCTAGAAACGATGTTAGTACCAAACCTACCAATCCTGTCATCAAATGGGAGTTTTCTTTTAAGAAGTCTCCAAGTTAGGAAGGGCATTTTAAAAGGAGTAGAATGATGCCAAACTTTCTTTAAGAAATTATTTTCTTCCTTTTTTGATCTAATTAGGTGCCAAGCCGATTAATTTGAAAACAGACCATCATCAGAACAACTCCAAATAGGGAAGTCATCTTCCATATCATTACCTATATCAATTTTAATAATTTAATCAGTAATATGAGAAGGAAGAACTTGGTTTAACCTGTTGATGTCCCATTGCTCATTGTGAAAGAAGCCATTTACTTTAGTTTTTGCAGATTGGTACCTTGATACAGGCGAGTTAGATGTCATTTACCAGTCTAATTATCCCACCAGAGCTGGATGAACCATTTTGAATTTTCCAGTTAATGTGCATTTTGGCTTTACTCCTGGTCTTCAACAGATTTTTTCCAACTATGAGAATCTGACAAGTTAAGGACTTTACTCACGGGATGATATCTCTTACACTACTTGGATTTGAGAAAGGTGGCCCACCATCTTTTGATACTAAAGGTTTCAATCACATCTTGCATCTTCCTTATACCAATGCCACCTTCATCTTTGGGAAGGCACATATTATGCCAAGAGCTCCAGTGGCATTTGTTCTTACCATTCGTAGATCCCTAGAAGAAATTCCCAAATTTTTTTTCCCTAAGGGTAACAATACCCTTGGGGGGGGGGGGTCATAACTGACAGAATATAAGTGGGGAGCGATTGTAGAACATGCTTGATCAAAGTGATTTTTTCCCCTGATGATAGAATCGTTCCTTGCCATCCATCAAGTCTTTTAACAATTTTAGCTAACATTCCCTCAAATAGGACAGTGTTCTTCCTCCCATGGAAGATAGGGAATCTCAAGTAATTGAAAGGAAACTTTTTATCCATGAAACCAGAAGCTTGTCTAATTCTATTGATCCTGGAGGCAGAGGTGTTGGGAGATTGAATGAAATAACTCTTGTCATTGTTGACTTTTTGCCCCGAGGCCTTTTCATACCTCTTGATTTGATTTTTGATAAGCTTGATAGACTTCTTGTTTCCTCCACAGAATATGACAATGTCATCTGCATAGGCTAGGTGGTTGATGTTGGGTCCTCTGTTATTCATGCTGAATGAAGTGAAGTTGTCACATTCAAATAGTATATTCAAAGATCTGGACAACACTTTAGCACCAATGATAAACAAGGATGGGGACAATGGATCCCCTTCCTTTAGACAGTGGGAAGAAGTAAAGAATTATTTTTTATTACCATTGATAATAATAGAATACCAGACTTCGTTGACCAAACCCCAAATGATGTCAATACATTCCTCAGAGAAACCATATTTTCTCATAACTGACATAAGAAAATTCCAAGACATTCTGCCATAGGCTTTCTCCATATCTAGCTTGATAAAACATTACCACCATAATTACTATGGTTGATATTCTGAGTGATCTATTGTGCAAGTAGAATATTTTTAGTGATTGATCTTCCTTCGACAAAACCCCTTTGATTCTCTGAGATGAGCTTGTGAAGTATAGGGTTAAGTCTTCTTGAAAGGATTTTGGAGATGATCTTGGCAGTGAAATTGCTTAGCCTGATAGGTCTAAGCTCAAAAAAATTGTTAGGAGACTCCACTTTAGGAAGCAGGACAAGGCAGGTATATGAGAAGAATTTGAACAGCCTCTTCCCATTGAAAACCTCTTGAACAAAATCAGTAATATCATTTTTGATAATATCCCAACATTTATGGAAGAAGGTGCCATTGAAACCATCAGGCCCTGATGCACTTGTAGCTCCCATATCAAAGACAACATCTCTAATTTCATCAGTATTAGGAATGGCATTGAAAGCTCTATTGTCCTCATATGTGATTCTTTAAGTGATGCATTCAAGAATTCCAGTATCTCTAAATTGGTGATTGATGTTGAATCTCTTATGGAAGTGTCGAATGGCTACTTTTGCTATGTTATCATCACCTTCCACCCATCTGTCTCTATGATCTTTGACCTTGTGGAGTTGTAGTTTTCTTCTTCTTTCTAGGCCGTGAAAGTATTTGGTATTGAAGTCACCTTCTTTAAACCACTTGATATTAGATTTTTGTTTCAAGATAGCATCTTGCATGGTCATCCATCTAATTTATTCTGCTTTCCCTTTGTTCAGTTCTTCTCTAGAGAAATCAGTGTTGTTGTTTAAATCTGATTCCTCAAGGTCTTGCATTCTGGCCTCCCAGTGTTGAACATGATCGAAAACATTGCCAACTTCTTCTTTAGACCACTGAGTAAGTCTTTTGTTGAGCATCTTTAGTTTATGTTGAAGTTTCCACAAAGCATTCCCACGTATGTTAGTTTCTCATACCTCTTCAACCAGGTTCATGAAGGAAGGCTGCTCGGTCTAGAAGTCAAGGAATCTGAAGTACTTTATGCCATTATTGTTCCTGTTATAACAACTAAGCAGTAATGGTCTATGGTCTGATCCAGTCCTCGAAAGGTGCTTGACAATGTTATTTTGAAGGAGTTGGCACCACAAATCATTTACAAAATATCTATCTAGTCTCTTCCAAATTCTTATTCTAGATTCCCAATTATTACACCAAGTGAATTTAGGTAAAATACAGCCCAAATCCTTAACTTCACAATTGTTCATACAAGAGGTAAAATCTAGACTTTTGTACATTCTGTGTGGACGACCCCCCTGTTTCTCATCTGGATCAAGAATAACATTAAAATCTCCTCCAATGCACCATGGCCCATCAATAAACATATAAGTATCCTCTAAACTACTCCAAAGATCTTTTCTTTCATTTGCATTTCATTTAGCATAGACAGCAATGATGAACATATTGGTAGTACTCACCCCATTCTGCATTTTGATGTGATTTGTTGGTCATTTGCACTAATCACACTTGTTTGATAATTACCTGACCACATGAGCCAGATTTTCCCATTGGTGTTGGAGATGCAGTGTCGAAACTTGAGATACCTCATGTATTTATCAATCTTGTTCATGCTGGCAAACGGTTCCATAATATCTATAAAATCCACTTTGTTGATGTTGACCAGTTTTTTAAGCCTAGGCATGGCTTTCTTGGTGTTCACTCTCTAATATCCAGAAGATTGCACTAATCATGGAAACTTGGGAGGAGGATTAGTTTGATCTACCTCCCTGAGGAGGTGAATTGGTATTGCATTTTTTTTTTCTTTTCTTTCTTTTTGTTTTGGTTTCTACGTTGGTAACAAGTGAGAAATCATCCCTTCCTCTTTGTCATGTACAATATGTAATTGATCTTATGGAATCACAACAGTTACTCTGTTGGGGGAAGTTTCTTCAAATTGTTGTTGAGCTTCTCTCCTCATTAAGGATGCTTCTGTGTGGGCTTTTTGTTCTTCAGGGATCAAATTGACTGCCAGGCAAATTCCTAGTAGATTCTTGATGTCTGAAAGGACAGTAGTGGATTCATTGATATACATCTGCCAGTTAGGAGCCTTGTCTTATTTTATGGCATCAATATTGCTTGATTCTTGCACTGCTTATTCATTCTCATTTTGACTTTCATTCTTGGTCACATTAGTGCTTCCCTTCATCTCCATTTTGTATCTTATCCTCACTTCTGTTAGTGTCCACCTGAGTATTCATTTGCAACTTGTTCTCTTGTTGGTCATTCATAGCAGCTTCTATAACTCCCTTGTTTTTGGACTTACCAGATTTCTTGACATGTTTAAATATCACCTTGGACTTATTTTTTGGAACTCTCTTATTGTTACATCTCACGTTCGTACGTTAAAGTTTCATCTTATGTTAATTGACGTAGAGTCGAGGATGAGATTATCTTGAGGTTAACGTAGTTATGCTAATTATAACAAGCGATAAGTAAGTGTCATGAAGGATAAAGGATACACGAATTAAAGAAAATGAGTTTTGTTGAAGGCGGTCGATTTAGGGAAAAAAACACGGGTCGAGCTATAATACCCGATAATTATGGACTAGTATCATGCAAGGTACCATATGACCACGGTACTGTGATGTATAAAGTATATTAAAAATAAATAGAATTTTAAGTAATTTGAGATAATTTTTAATTATATGGGTAATTGGTTAATTACCGGGTAATGAGGCATTACCTAATTAACTAATGAGTCGATAATAACTTAATAAATTACACCCCTAGAAACGTGGCAGAAAACCATCAAGCTAAGAGGATCACTCTTAGTCATCTTATTATTAGGTGGATATTTTCTAAGGTTTATAGGAATTTAATAACTAAGACTTACCACTAAAGTCTTATCCATTTCATTTTAAACAAAAACCAAGAACGTCCCTAACCCAACAACCTAAAAGCATACATCATATTTCCTAGTTCAAGACTTCAGAGAACAGAAGCTTGATTTCGTTCAAGACTTCAAGAACATAAGTAGAATTCAATCTGATTTGTGGGGTTATAAATTCAATCCAAGAAGGTTTCCAACGGAAATTATTAGAATCGTAGCAACGTAAAATTTTGCGGTTCCAAAAGAATACGGTGCAATCTTCAATACTATTATACAGAGTTTTCCCTACTCCAGGTATGTTAAGGCCATCCCTTCTTTCTTTTTGGCATGATCCAAGCTATACAGAAGAAATGAGCAAAAGCACAGTTTCCATAAGTTACTCTATTCATAGAAATACTAGGGTTGTCTATATTCTTGATTCCCCATGTGAATTATTATTATTTTCTATTCATGGGTCTCAGAATAATACGCAGTTGAAAAAGTTTATCCGGAAGGAATATTGAGATTATTACATATTTTCATGCATTTCATTCATTTATACATGTGCATTGACCCATGACCAAATGGTGTTATATATGTGTATATATATATATAAATATATGTATATGGGATATGGAAAAAGGTTACGGCGTTATATACGCACCACCACCTAATCAGCTGGTATATGTTGATGATGTTGCCCACAGTGGCCGAGATGATATGATGGGATGCCCTTAGTGGCTTGATGATGTTATATACACCTATACCCATGCATGACATGACATTTATATACACGTTCATAACATTATACATGTTTTAGAATTTACAAGGTTATTCAGATTTACAGATGGATTTTTCTATTCCATGTTTCATCTATGTCTCTTACGTACAGATTTTCATGCCTTACATACCCAGTACTTTTTCGTACTGACGCCCTATTTCACGGGGCCTGCATTTCATGCCCGCAGCTGTAGGTAGGCAAGCTGGCGGTCCCCCTTCTTAAGATCCTTGATCAGCGAGAGTTGGCGTGCTCCACTTGATCCGGAGCTGCTTTTGATTTTGGTACGATATGTTTGTATATATATGGGTATGACGTGGCTCACTCTCGTCTTTGTACAGTTATATTTCTTAGAGGTCTGTAGACAGTTATGTACAGTTGGATAGTATGTGGCCTTGTTGGCTTTCATTTTTGGGTGTATAGTTATCTATAGCAGCCTTGCCGGCTCGCCCACTGTATTCTGCATGTATAGGTACATATGCTGTTTTGGCAGGTTTCCTTCATGTATGTTATTTTTGTAATTCAGCATATGTTATTCAGTTTTATATCTTAGACGCACGCTTAGGGGTGTTTGACAGGTAGGACTCGGGCACCCGTCGCGGCCCATCGGTTTGGGTCGTGAAAAAAATGGTATTAGAGCAGTTCTGTCCTAGGATTGTCTACAGACCGTGTCTAGTAGAGTCTTGTTTATGGGTTTGTTGTGAACCACACTTATAGACATGAGGCTACAGGACATATAGGATGTTATCGTCTCTATTCATCTTAGATCGTGCGATATTATCACACCTCCTTTTTCACCACCCCCGATTAATGAAGGATAGAAAGGGAGTTTTTCCAATTTAAGTGATATTATTCGGTTTGAGATTATTTATCAATTTCAGAGTCGCCACCCGGATTTTTGACGATGTTTCGGGACACCGTTTTATTTGAAATCCCAAACCGAGGAAATTTAGACTCTGTTTTAAGTTGTCTGCACACCAGAAATCCGAGTAAGGAATTCTGTTAACCCGGGAGAAGGTGTTAGGCGCTCCCGAGTTTCGTGGTTCTAGCACGGTCGCTTAACTATTAATATTTGGCCTAAACTATTTGATTATTTACATATTTTTAGCCTGTTGTGCATTTAGCCGTTTAATTTTTAACCGTTTTTAGTACTTATGGATTTATCTTGAAACAAGTCACGATGGCGTGCACTTGTTCGTTTTGGACACATTGTAACCGCGCCACATGAAATGCACCCACGATTACAACATGTGATTTTTATTATAATTTGAAGTTGAAGACGGGGACATGAGTTGTCGCACCCGAGTGTAGATTGCGTAGTCAAGACTATGATCGTGACGGTTTTATAATGCCTATTTGAGGCGATGTTTGGGTATTCTTTATGTTTTCTATTTGAAGGAGAATTTTAGTTTTAAGATCAATTAGGGCGTTTATGGATTTATCTTAGACAATTCACGATGGCGTGCACTTGTTGTTTTTGAACACATGGCAAACACATTACATGAAATGCACCTTTGGTTGTTATGTGCATTTTTTATTAGTTGTTTAGAGTTGGGGGTCGGGGGCATGAGTTGCCACTCCCGAGTGTAGGTTATGGTGATAATATTCGATCTTATCAAATTTCAAACTAAAGGTCTCGTTCTATCTAGAGGATATGTAGAGAATTATCTAAAATTAAGTTCACTAGCCTAGGAGACAAGATACTTGAGCTATGACCACATTTTCGCCCCATTTGTCATTTAACACTTTGGCCAATCTTGATATAGGCTATTCGAAAGAAGTGAAACCATAAAATTCGATTTAAAGCATGTTAACAATGAAAGGTTTGCAAAGGAATCCCCCAAAAAAAAAAGAATTACTGACTCACAAGTCGGTCACATATTTAAAGAGTCGAATACAAATTCTGCTATAATAGAACGTTTGACAAAATAGTTTTATCAAATTCAGATGGCATAAATACAAGATATTTAATTTATAATTCGTACATATTGGATCCTACGCGGGGATGTTCATGCATCTAGTGTTATAAATTCATAATACCTAAACGAAAATTCTCTGAAAAAACGCTTTTGAATAGCATATCTGTATATTTCGAAATTCCTCAAATCTGAAATGATTATTTCTGGAATTTCACGAAAACTAGATGTTCACAGTGATATTTCAGAAAAGGTTAGTTTTAAATACAAAATCGTATGAAGGATTTAGGGGAGACTCTTTGAATTTTAATTGGATTCTGGTAGTTGAACGACCAATATATTAAATATGGTATTAACTTTACAATAGGCAGCTCTAACTTTGTGCTTGTGTACCCCTTTTGGCCCAACCTAAGGAGTTAAACTTGATTGAAGCCTTAATGGGTTGTTTCATCAAGCTAGCCCAATTCTGAATTTGGCAAGGAAAGTAGAAAAACTAGAATAATAGTTTACAATATCCAGTCCATATTTACAAAAAAAAAATGCAAAGAAAAAGATTACATTATTACAATACTATTTTACCATGAAATAAAACTTCCTAAAAATGAAAAAATAATAAGTAATAAAATGAAGAGAAAGAAAGAAGAAAAAGAACAATATTGCTCCTGTGCAAGCTGGCCTTCAGCGGCTTCGAAATCTATATTCTTCTGGCTATTTTCTTAGTCACAAAACGACTAACTTAATAAACCATTCCTTAGGCATATTATGAGGCAACATGACCATTATTTGGTCAAATTGAATCCTAATCATGCGATAGTGTTAATTTTAAAGAACCTGACCTACTTTGGTGTACTCTTCTTGGAATGAACCTGGCCATAAAGAGGTTAGGTTCAAATCCGAGGATGCAAACCCATCAGTCCTTTAAGTCATTCGTATTATGGCCTGAATTCTCACAATGACTTAACTATTCTTAGGCATTTCTTAAGGCATGATTCTGACCATTTATTGGGTTCAGATTCCTGTCTTAATACCTTTGTAATGATAATCTAACTACTCTATAACTGTTTATGTATTATTATTGGGTGAGTCTGACCATGAATGGGTCAGACTTTCGATCCCATAATTCCACATTAGCCTAAGTTTAGATCTCCATGGACACTTGCTTACTGAGTCCCTTTAATGACCAAAAGGACTCAAATAAGAGTATTTTAACTAATAAGTCCAAAATTGCTACTTGGACAGTGATACCAATAGGTTCTTAAGCATTCGTAGGATGAGTCATACCATAAAAGGGGTTTGACCCAACCTTGATGATGTTCCTACATCATTTTTGACAGAATAGGTTCTTTGCCTTTTATGGACTGAATCTAACCATAGAAAGGGGTTAGATTCAACTCCATAAAGATCCTATTCATCTCATAATTGTTCTGTAATTTTTTTTTTGATTCTTTAGGCATTTTGGAGAAGGTGAATCTAACCATTTGAAAGGTTCAAATTCCCTACTCTCAAGCCACTGTTGGTTACCCATTTTGTACCCCTAAGGGGTGACAAACTACTGTTTAAGCACCTAATATGGGGTGAATTTGACCATTATAGAAGGTCGAATTCATCTACCCTAGTGTTGTTTCATAACAATATCTAGATATTTAAAACCTAAACCAAACCAGTATTTAAACATCTTTATAGGATGAACTTAACCATTGGAGGTTAAGTTCATTACCCTTGATGCTGTTTTACAACACAACCATTGATTGCACAGTCATATAAAAGACAGTTTTGAGATGAAACAGGCTTATGTAAAATTCGGAGATTAGGAAACTAAACAATCATGATGTGTTACTCTATATACATGCATATAAGTTTATACAGAAATATGTCTAAACAAATAAAAATACAGATTCATAGAGGAAAGACAAACAGATTTCATATTTTTTCATATTTCATAAAAAGAGAACTCAGTTTTACATACCTTTAGAGTAAGATAACAACAGAAAAGCCTGACCAAATAAAGGTCAAGCAGATGGGAGTCAGCAGAAAAGAAGAGAAACCCAGCAGCAAACAAACAGCACCCACGAGCAGCAAGAAACTCACAGTAAAGAAATCCAGGAAAAAATGATTTTTGAATACCAAATGATTGAATAAGACAGCAACAAAACCCAAGTCCTTTAGGAAAAAATACCACAGCTACCAGACAACCTAAGTTCATATTGTTTCCCACTCCTACTGTAAATCCTTTTTGCTTATGTTTTACAAGTTGTTTTTTTTAGTAGTCAACGCTGTATTTTCCAGTCCAATAGATTCAAGGAAGAGTCCAAAAAAAATCCTCTCTAGTGGTAAAAAGTGTGTGTATATATATGTACATTTGGGATAGGATATGCTTAGCATATTCCTTATCCAATAGGCTGGAAATAGTACCAATGCAGCTGTCACCGTTACCCTTTTGGGACAGCTGCCTATTTTCAGAATATTCCAGCCCTTATTCTCCTTTTGAAATTACTATTTTAACCCTAAATATCTGATTTCTTGACCCTACAATACCTAATATGCCCCTTGAAGTCTCTGAAATTACCATTAGGTAACCAGGGTTAGACTTGCTTGGGTTATTGTTTAATTATAGCTAACTAACACTAGTTAGGTCCCTTTGGGTGACAACTAGTTGTTCTTAACTAAGGTTGAGTTAATTAATTGAAGAGTAGTTGGTTAAATGCCTAGAGTTGGCTTTCATACTACTTACTATGTTTAAGTCATTTAATCAACAACTTAATTAAACTTAAAGGAGTTAGTCAAAACAGTTCTCTTAACCTAGGTTAATTTAATTAAACTAAGTGAATATGTTTTAGTCCATTACCCTCAAGCTAATTATTTTAAACAGGTTTTATTTTTAGTTACATACTTTAAGAAGATACCTAAGTTAATTTCTAGATTGAAGAAATTGGAATCATTTAACTGCGAGACTAAGTGAATCAATTGTTCTTAAACTTAGTTAATTGATCTTAACTAGTTATCTAGGACTTAGATCAACTATGTTGTTTAGATGATTTTAAAAATTAAGTCTACTAGTTAAGTGTGACTAATTCCTTATTGCTTAATTAATTTAAACTCAAATTGACTCCCATTTGAATTACAATCAGTAGTTAATTGAACTAATTGGTTTAAACAATTTCATTAGGTGTAATTAGGCTTATCTATTAACTCTTAGTCACTTGAGTGATTAGTCCTATGAAACTGAACTTTTAAACTATTTTGATCCTTCTAGGATCTTAGTTTGATTAAAGAAAGTTAGTTAGGTTAATAATTAGGTAATAAGTAACTTTATTCTGATTTAATTAATTAGTAGCTAAACTTTGTTGCCTTATTAAGGGTTGATTAATTTCAGATTGATCAGTTACTTTAAACTTTTTAAACTTAGGTCAATTATACTGTTATTTAGTTCAAATGTATAATTAATTAGTTGTGTATAATTGTCTAATTAGACTATTATTTGATTGATTAAAATCGATTGAAACTAAAGTCGAAACCAAAAGTAAGTAAAAACAAACAGAAAATATAATTAATATAGGCTTGCCTATCCAACAAAACTAACAATTCAATTAAAACGAACATCATGTTACTTAAACAGAAAGGCTCATGAACTCCTAAATCAGATTAGTACTCAATCTTTAAAGCGAGAAACTTAATAGTCGAGGAAAAATGGGGAAAGAAGGGGGGGACAGTCTGGGAGGAAACAATAGTCCCCAACCAGTGAACAATTTGGACAATAAGGTATAGGTCAGGTACGTATGCATATTTAGAACGAAAACGACCAAGAAAAGAAGATATTCAACAAAAACCAAACTCGAACCAAAGATTTCAAGCTAATCGGCTAAAAATAGCAAAAATGCATTTTAAAGATATAAACTAAGTCAAGAACAAACAAATAATATACAACATAAACATGTGTCAAACAGTGAGGCATGCGGTTTCATTTTTTCTTTCTAAAAGTGAAGCAATATCAGAAAAGAAAAGATAAGGGAGGGAAGGGATACCGGTGGGGTGCTAACAAACTCCGGCAGGGTTTGGAAATGATCCAAACCCATATGAATCAACAGCTCTCATCAAGAGCTGTTGACTCATGTAGCTTTGAACCATTGATTGTTCTGAATCGACTTGGTAATAGGAAACTAGGTATTCTGCCTTTCTTAGATCTGAAATAGAAGGGATTCGGGTGGATTTTTAGGGAAACTGATGGTGGGATGGGGTTAAGGATAAGGAGAGGATCATAGGGTCNGTCGTTCGATCTATTTCGATCAATGGCCAGGATTTAATCGACTAGACCAAAACGGTGTCGTTTGATTAGGCTGGGGCAGGCCGGGTAAGGGATTTGGGATGGGTTGGATTGGGTAGTTTCAAGGGTTTGGGTTTGGGCCTGGGTCCTTCTTGGCCCAGGTCTGATTTTGTTTTCTTAGTTAGTTAACTTAATTATTCTAATTAAATTAAACTCTAACTTAATCAAAAACTGTAGCAATTAATTTCAAACCTTATTTTCATATATTTATATATTAATTAAGAATAAAACAACCAATTATATATTCTTAATTAAATCTATGATTTATCGAATAAAATGATTAATTTTTATAGTAATTAGTTATTAAAACTACATTACGTTAAATACTCGTCATTTGTCTATTATTTAATTAATTATAACTAATAACTTCATAATGCAAAATTTTCAATGATTTTGAAAGATGAATTATGGATATGCAAACAATGCAAATAATTCACGATTAATTACTGAAAAATCAACCAATATTCATAAAATCAATTGATTTATTGGGATTTTTATAGGACGATACGGCGAGTAAAAATCACATGCTCACAGCTGCCCCTCTTTGCTCGGAAACACGAAGAGTTTTCAGGCAAAGACAAAATGAGCGGCAATGAACGATTTTCACCCATTCATATGTTCCATTGTGAAGCGTTTTTTGAAAAGTTTGACCGAACCCTGTTTCAAAGGTTGCCTACATATCCTTGGTTATAAAGGAATCGGGTCAGTGTAGTTCTGGAAGTTTTGGTAGCAGGGACTACCGGAAAGCTGTGATTTTACTGTTGTTGTTGCCGCTTACTGCTTGCTGAGCTCCTTATTACACCCAAAGTAAACAAAACGACAGACTAGACTAAACCTATCAGCTGCTAGTTACAAGATCCCTATGTAAGATCGGTTCTTGAGTCTTGATCTTCTGCTAACTCTGACCCGGATCTTGATGTTTGTTAGCCGCAGGCGTTGGTTTCGTCTCTTCGCTTTTCAAACCAAGGCAGGACATACCGAACTGATGACTTCGATCTCGTCCTGAATAGTCCATATCTTCTCCATATCTGCACTTTTGGATTCAATCTTCTCTCTTTTCTTTTTGTTTTGTTATTTTTGATCGAAACTTCTTCTTTTGGTCGTCTCGGGTTCCAACGTAATCTGCACAAAAATCAAAATGAACGAACAAAATTTCTGCCCCAGTTTTCACTAGGGGAATCTTGTGAGTTATTGCAAGAAAATCTATACTACTTTATTATTGAAAACGGCGTAGGGTCGGGGTAGTGCACCCGGAGTTATTTGTAGACTAGGGCGTGAATACCCTATGCCTAAAAAGTAAAATCAACTAGGGACCGGAGACCCTATATCGAAAAAGATTGACAGGTTATGTTGCCGTCAAGAAAAGATCACCAGGTTATGCCGGTGTCTGGGGA